>JASANR010001464.1:0-64067 GCA_030849635.1 Wallacemonas sp. MBr04 | reverse complement strand
GTGCAGCAGCCGATCGAGCAGCACTGCATGGATGCCAGCGGCAACGACTACATCGCGGCCAACAACATCTGCCCCGTCGAGGACTTCATTCGCTACGTCGAGTGGAGCCAGTACGAGCCCACAACGGGCTACTGCACGGTGAACCAGACGCAGTACGACATGATGGGCTGCCCGACGAACATCAAGGACCCTGTGCCGTTCTACTGCGACCTGTACCGCACCATGTGCCCAACGCGCGCCTGCGGCGAAGGCTACGTGCTGAGTCTGGCGGATCAGAAGTGCTACCCTGTCGGCAACACCGCCAGCGGCACGTACGAGGTGCGTCTGGCGCAGATTGTGCACCGTCACGGCGCCCGCAACCCGAACCTGGCGTACAACCAGACCTTCTTCTGCGGCACGCCGTCCGAGTGCTCGCAGCTCAACACGCAGGGCCGCGCGATGCTCAACGCCGTCGGCAGCCACATGCGCGCCCGGTACAACGACGCCAGTATTGTCGGCACCCCCTTCTTCCCGAGCCAGTCGTACAACCGCAGCCTTGTGTACACGCGCTCCACCGACTTTGACCGCACCATCCAGAGCGCGAACGCCTTCCTGCTCGGCCTCTTCCCCGACGTCTACGCTTTCAGCCCCATCGTCTACCAGGCGAACAAGACAGTCGACTTCCTCCTCAACACCGACCCAATGCCGCCCGTGATGGGCAAGCGCTGGCTGAACAGCCCGTACATGGAGGAGATCCTCAACCCCGTCGTCGATGCCTACTTCACCTGGGAGGAGCTGCAGGCCGTTGCCGCCGAGGCTCACGCCAGCGGCGCCTGCGCCGACTTCGACGAGCGCGTCGACTGCGCGCTGGATCTGTACGACATCGGCATGTCCTTCCAGGCCACCGGTCGCTTGGCGAACATGCCGCTGCTCACTGCCGCCCTCGATGGCGTCATCGCCGTGGACATTGCGTACTACCAGTACGCCTTTGGCTACAACGCGAGCGACTCGATGGACGTCACTCAGGGCTCCATGGGCCAGAACATTGCGCAGACGATCATTGGCAACATGAACGCGTACCAGGTGCAGCCGTCGTACAAGATGTTCGAGTACAGCACGCACGACAGCCTCGTCGCGCCGCTCGGTGTGACGCTTGGCGACCAGTCGAACGAGACGATGCTGCCGCCCTTCGCCGTCACGTACAGCGTGGAGCTGCTCGAGGACCTCGGTGATGGCAGCTACCACGTCCGCGTCCTTCGCGGCCACCCCGACGAGGTCAGCACCAACAACTACACGTACGTCGATGACAACTTCCCGATGCGCTGCATGGACTCCAACAATCAGGTCTACCTCGCGACCAACAACGTCTGCAAGCTGGCCGACTTTGTGCGCCTGGTCGACTCGATGCAGCCGTCGCAGCCAGAGGGCTACTGCCAGATCGCGCAGAACCAGTACGACAACATGGACTGCCCCGCCTCTGCGGAGGACGGCGTTCTCGTGCCGTACTACTGCTGGATCTACCGCGTCGCCTGCCCAAACACGGCGTGTGGCACCGGCTATGTCCTCGGTGTCGACATGCAGTGCCACGCGACAGGTGAGAGCGTCCCCACCACCACGACCACCACGAGCCCGGTGGAGTCCACCACGACCACGACCACCAGCGCCCCATCGTCGTCCGTGACAGCGAGCAAGCCGACCGTGGTGACCAACGCGCCGGAGACCGCGGAGCAGCTCAAGAAGAAGAACGTCGCGATCGGCATCCTCGACGGCATCACCACTGGCTTGACCATTGGCGCCGGTCTGTCGCAGGCCTAACAACGACACCCTGACAACGAGGGAAGCGTGTGCGCTGCAGCGTTTTGCAAACAAATATGCTGCTCGCACTCACTCACTCCCGCCCCTCAAACATGAACGTGGAGCTCCCACGTCCGATCAAAAGAAATTCTCCCCCCAAAAAAAAAACAAAAAGGCACCTCTTCCAAAAGATTTTTGTTCTACGTTTTCTCCCTTCCAAGACAAACCGACAGAGAGATTGAGAAATATTAACATGACCAAATAACTCACGTGACATGGGCTATGGTGACACTGGTAGTCACAGACAGTTTGTGAAAAGTAAACCTTAGGCGCACACGCATTCATTTTTTTTTTGTTTGCGGCGTCCGTTCGTCCAACCAAGCATGATCACAGCAAAAGATGAGGGCTACCGTGACCAACGTGATATCACCCAAGAAAATAGACGAAAAAGAAATCCGTCTCGGCTCTTTTTTTTTGTCTTCGTGCTCCTTGTACACGCACTCACCATGGTAGACGCAGGAAAAGGCAAGTGGTCTGTGAGTCTGCGTGTGTGAGTCTCGCCCGAATGACGCGTTTAAAAAGGTAAACCTGAAAATTAACGTTGACCCCCGCCTTTTGAGCAAAACTGCATCCGGACGGCGCCTTTTCTTTTTCGTTCTTGTTTTTCTCCACGTGAGTTGCTTCCCTTTTTGTTTTCCTTTTTTTTTTCATGAGTGCATCAACACAAACACCCATCGGTATTCTCGCAAGACATAGTTGTATGTTCGCATTCAACATTCAAAAAAAGTATCATCCACAAAAACGCATTTTTTTACTTCCTTGTTTCTTTTTTTTGTTCGGTTCTTGCCGACGCGCAACGCCGAATGGACAGTGACCATCGAGTCGCGAATGGTCGCGCCTTTGGGTAATTCAAGACAACTACACGATGGCATCACACACTTTCATTCCTTTGCCGTGTCCCACACACTTTTTCCCATTTTTGTTTCCGTTACTGGCTCTCCAAACAAAAAAAACCAAGTTTGGCTTTGACATCAAAGCCCTAATCTCCCTGTTTTACTTATTTTTCTTTGTTTTTCTTTCTTTTAGGGCCTTTGTTTTCTTTTTCCATTAATCCCTCCTTGTGTCTCTGGACCAAGACAAAAAATTTTTCATCAACGAGTCCATTCGCCTTTTCCTCCATGCACCCCGTGGCGCATCTGTGTGCTGGCGGTGATGGGGAGAAGTGACTGGGTGTTCGTTCTCTACTGCGAGCGCTCGCGTCTTGCGCGTCTCAGTCTTGCATCTCAAGAGGTGCGAACTGTCCACAGAAACGCACACGTCAGCATGCAAAACGAATGCATTCTTTTGTGTGTGTTTTGGATTCAATATCTCTCTATCTCTCGGTTTTTCTGCCGTTTCGCAACATCTGTGCTCATGTGTCCGTTTGTCATGATGCCTAGTCTTCCGTGGCCAATATCCCCCCCCCACCCGTCCTCTGCACTTCTTCTCTGACGCCTCTCGGTGGGTTGTATGCATTCTCGGGCATCTCCGTCACACTCAATAGTACACTCTTTTTTTTTGCTTCGCGTTTTTGTTCTTTCGTTTCGTTTCTTAGCGCTTCAGAATGGCCTCTTTTAGCCTTGATGGTGAAATCGAGCAACGGTACAAGATACTGCGCCACATTGGAAGTGGAGCGTACGGTGTGGTCTGGTGTGCTCTTGATCGGCACACCGGCAAGCAAGTCGCGCTCAAGAAGGTGTTCGATGCCTTCGGCAACCAGCAGGATGCGCAGCGCACCTACCGCGAGGTGATGCTTCTCCAGAACCTGGCCGACAACGAGAGGATCGTGGGCTTGCTGAATGTCATTCGGGCCGTGAATGACATTGATCTTTACCTCGTCTTCGAGCTTGCCGAGACGGACCTGACGGTCATCCTCAAGAAGAAGATCCTCACGCCGATCCACATTCGGTACTTGATGTACCAGACCATCAAGGTCGTCGCGCAGCTCCACGCCCGACGCATTATTCACCGTGATCTGAAGCCCTCCAACGTGTTTGTGAACACCGACTGCACCATCAAGCTCGGTGACTTTGGCCTCGCGCGGACGTTTAACCCGTCCAAGGAGGTCGAGGATCCGTTCACTGACTTCACCGAGTACATTGCGACGCGGTGGTACCGCTCGCCTGAGATCATCGTCCGCTCCTCTGTCTACACAACCGCGATGGACATGTGGGCAGTCGGGTGCATGGTTGGGGAGCTGCTGCTTGGTCAGCCGCTCTTCGCTGGTACTTCGACCATCAACCAGCTGGAGCTCATTGTCAGCGCCGTGGGGCAGCCGAGTGAGAAGGACGTCGAGAGCCTGAATGCCGGCGACGCCTGGAGCATGATCGACGAGCTCAGCGACGACGTGCCGATGGAGCCGCTCTCGGAGCGTCTGGAGGGCTGCGACAAGGATGCCGTCGACCTCATTGGCAAACTCATCGTCTTTAACCCCACTAAGCGGCTCACAGCCATGCAAGCTCTCGAGCACCCGTTCGTAAAGCAGTTCGTGACAACGGACGATGTGAACTCTATTATGGCTCAGAAGCCTCTCGCACTGCCCTTGCCAGACGAAGAACACTTCTCGGCACAGCAGTACAAGGAGGCGCTTTACGAGGCGATTCGAACGGTCTACCGCCCACAGCAGCACGCTTAGAAACAAAAAATGGCGAGAGAAGGCCAAGAATAAGACGTGAAAAGCATACGCTGTAGGGGAGAGAGAGAGAGTCATCCTCTTCTTTTTTTTCTTTTTGAGAATGCTTTGTTGGTGTTGTTGTTTTGGACTGCTGCCTCTCTCTCTCTCTTCATGATCCTTTCTCGTTTTTGGTGTGTCCTCCCCCCCCCCCACACACACACACCCAATACCAACAAGTAGGGTGTACTGGGGGGCATTGTCAGCTTACATTAGATATACTGATGATGGGTTGCGTTGACTCCCATCGTTCTTCGTTGCTTATGAAACCCGCCTTCGGTTTCACGGACCCATCGTTTTCCTCTCTTCTTCTTTTGTTTTCAGTTTGTACGCGAGCGTGCACCAGAGTGCAGCTCTGTGGCAACAGAAACGCGAACAATCCACCACGAATCACGCAGACAAAGCAAGCAGATCATTATACGCGCGCGCTCCAGTGGCTCGCCGTGTCCCTCTGCCACTGGCGTGCGCTTGTGCAGGAAAAGGTACTTGGAGAAGCTTCTCACGTCGTTGGCGTGTGTTGGGGGGCAAAGGCGGTAGGAAGATGAAGAGAAGGTAAACCACTCAAACCTCAACATGCACACTGATGTTCCACCTCTCTTCTTGCCTTGTGTTCTTTCGTTGCGACCAGTAACTGTTTCTCTCCCTCCACACACACACACACAAAAGAACTGCCTTCCCTTCACTCCCTTCCCTCGCATTCCTCGCCGTACTTCAAAATTTGATTGTCTCCTCGTCTTGCTCCTTGACAAAGCTTGACGCTGCAGCAGCGATCCGTATATATATATATATATATATATTAGCCGGTGTCACTGTAGACTGACACAGAGTCGTCTTTGCTTACATGCCTTTTTTTCTTTTGATTTGTCATTTCATTCCTCCCCTGATTTCTTTTTGCTGTGAAACGAACGTGATCGACTGACATCACTATTTCTCTTTCTCACTCCAGCCCTTCCGTTTTTTTTGTGACCCGTGACTCGTTTCGCTTTTCTTCTGTTCGTTGCTTCAACTGAGGCTGAACGGGCATGTTCTGGGATATCACCTGTGACTACGATGTCGTGCTGCTTCCCATTGTGCTGTTCATTCTCTACCTTGCGGCCGTTGTGCTTTCGGTCACCACCACAGGCGTCTACTTCCAGTATCGCAAGACTGTGTTACCATTGAGCATTATCAATGCCCATCTCGCCTTTTGCATCGTGTCGTGTGTCGTGTACTTCCTGTTCAGCTCCGTCATGTGGCTGTGGTCTGCCAAGTACTCGCTCTCGCGGCCAATGCGGAACTGGAGACTTTGTGCGGGCATATGGGGGATGTGTCTCTTCAAAGACATTCCTCTGCTCATCGTGGAAGCGTGTGCCATCCTTCGAACAGGTTGGCACGACAGTGGCTTGCAGGCCGCGACGTTCATTATTCAGATTGTATTCGCGATGATATCCATCGTCACGACGTCGCTGACCTACTCGTGGTACGTCGCTGGCTTCCTTGATCGCAACTTTGGTACCTCAACCGAGACGATCGTGCCCGGTCACGGCCGCGGACGAATCCCATACGCGATGCGCATGGCTGCCGTCGCCGCTGCTGGCCGACCTCCACCCCTGTTGCTGCAGGAGTCCCGCGTGCCCATTGCGCGGTTGCCTCTCTCCGCGCCCGTCTCGCGCGCAATCTCACCTCGTCGGTCTCCAGAGTGGGAGGACCGCGGTGCACAGGCGGTGCTGCGCATGGCGGAGGGTAGCACCAGCCCCTACCGCTTCAACCGCTATGTGACGAGTGATGCGGACCCGTCGGCGTACGCAGCGCCTGAGCTACCACTGCTCCACTGTGGCCCGCCACCTATCATCTGATCCGATCACCACCAGCTTCCCTTGAACGCACACATCTTCCGCATGTGTCTCGGGTCTTTTTCCTGTTCAACGCACTGTTCTGTTTCATGTTTGGTGTGTCTGTGTGCCTGGGTGTGACTTTGCTCTCCTTCTCATTGTCATGTTTGCCACGCATACGTGCACCTCCCTTCCTTTTTTTCCCCTCTTTTCTGTATATTTCGTGTTTCCGTTTTGCTCCTTTTCTACGACTTGCTACTCCATGAAAGTGAACAACCACAACACCAACAAGAATCAACGCGCTACGACCACTGTGCGTACCGCGCGCATGCGTGCTCCCCTCCCCCAAATACATTTTTTTGTGTGTAGTCCGTCGCGTCACACCGATCTGGCCACCCAAATTCATCTTCCTCTTCCTCCGTCCGCTTTTCTCTCGCATTCATTCCCTCCTTCTTGCCATGCACAGTGGTGCCCCATACACACACAAACTTGCCGTTCATATGGGCCAAGGGCTTGGTGGTGGTGCGTTGGCTGGCTCTGCCTTGTCCCTCGCGGCGGCGCCTGCGAGGATGTCCTGGGCAAATCACCTGCTCATCGTGGCAGGTGGCGCAACGGCGGGCCTTGCCCTGGATTTCACAAGTGACTGTCTGGCGCGCGAGGGCAAGGTGATCATTCATCGCGATGCGGTCCTCAACGCGCAGGATGTACTCCGTCACGTGTACACCTTCTACGCCCCGTGCGAATCGCACCCAATGGCCAAGTTCTTCCACCAGAAGCACGAGTGGCTCGTGCTGGAGTCCCACACGCGGAAGTTCTACACGGTGCAGAAGTGGCCCGCGACGGGCAACGTGACGCTTGACATGCGGCTCTCGCTGCGCGCGGCCAACGACGTTGGTCTCGTCGCGGCCAATCGCCCAACGCAGACGGGTGAGATCCGCCAGCACCGCGCAGACATGGAGTTTGACGTCCCCAATGACGTCCAAGTCGCGTACATGATTGCCTGGCTGCGCAAGGAGGACCCGCGGTGGGCCTTTTCCACAGAGAACAGCCGCCAGTTCACGACGCGCGCGCGTTACGCTCTGAACGATTTTTGAGCTCCAAGAGGAGCGATGAGGCGGGAGAGAGTGGTGGTGACTGCCGAAGTCACTGTGCCTGACGTTCTCACAAACAAACAATAATAAAAAAAACAGAAACGGAGCGTGCTGTGTCATTCACAAACTCCACGCTTTGTAGCGTGGATGCACATAGGAATCTCTCATGTCTTTACAGACATGATGATGATTCAGCGGGATTTTTTTTTTTAGTGTTCGGCATTCCGTGCACTGGCTTGATTGTTCCCGCTTTTTGGGGGAGGGGGGCCGCCAGTGCGCACACACCTCTTTGTGCGATGAGGCCTAATATCTCACCTTTCTGTCGACTCACACCTCCTCCTCCAACCGAGCCCTACTTTTTCTTCTCTCTATCTCACCTAGCTCCTTGACGTGCTTAGCTTCCCTCTCCCTCTTCGTGTGTGTGTGAGTGTGTGACTGTGGTCCTTCATGAACAAGGATCGTGTGTCCCGACGGTTGAACTTGTTGGGCAGCTCGGCAGGCTCTGTCGTGAGTGTCGCGACGTGGTGCTGCCTGCATGCCCAATACGCCGATGTCGTCGTTGGCTGTCTTATGGACAAGTTGAAGAGCGAGTCAACGCCGGACGCGGTGCGCGCCTCGGTGCTGTACGTCGCACACGAGATGGTTCTCACCTGCGTCTCGTCTGGCACGACAGAGACGGGCAAGCAGAGCCTCCTCGTGGCAATCAGCAAATCACTGCCGAGCGCGGTGCAGGCGGTCCTGGAACGGCCGAATGTGGAGCTGACTGTCTTCACGATTGCACTGGACAAGGTGTTGACGTGGTGGGCGGCACTTCGGGCCTTTCCCAGCTCATGGCTGAGTGAACTCCAACGCAAGCAGATTGCGCTCGAGGCGCGGCTCACGAGCAGCAGTCCAGGGGCCTCTCCCACCACCGCGTCCGCCGCCGCGCTGTCGCTGCCCGGTCAGCTCCAGAGGCTCACCGATGCCATGGCCCGCTACCGCGACGCCAAGGAACAGTGGGTGCGCGAGCAGCACCAGCAGCAGACCGTGGAGGCTGGTGGCTCGCCATCCGCGGCCACTCCCACCGTCGACATTGCCCTCCGTCAACTCGCCGCCGCGCGCAAAACCGCCGAGTCGGTTCTTGGTCCTGGTGCGGCCGCCGTCGCGTGGTGCGACACGGAGCGGGCGGAGCTGCTGGGCCTGAGCCCGCAAGGTGCCGACGGAGGTGTGAAGAAGGAGGAGTCGGCCGAGTCCCCCACTACACGTATCAAGCTGGAAACCAGTGGGGGCGGTGTTGGGTCCGCCTCTGGCAGTCCCGTGTCGCAGGGGCCAGGTGTTGGGGATCAAGGCGCCCCGGCAAATGATGACGATGACGATGACGTGTTGGGTGCGTTTTACGGCTCCTAGTCGCCTCCCACGAAAAAGACGCCGTGGTCTTTCTCGTACGCACACACACACTTTTTCTGTGTCTGTCTGTTGTTGTTGTCTCTAAAGAAATTGTCAACAAGTACAAAGTGAATATCGCTGACAATTGGAGCGTATCACTTCTTCCTTCGGTGAGAAGAAACAGCTTTCCCAGTAAACCGAAAGAATGAGAGCGGCAAACGGTGTGCCATGTTGTGGTAGTTTCTTCTTCTCCTCACTGACACACACCTTCCTTGGCAAACTAGTACATCTTCATGTTGTTATTGTTGTTGTTTACTGTGCCTTGTCTGCGGCGTTGCACGCGGTTTCGTGAATGCTTGAACCGAGTGTGATTTGCCTTTTTCCTCTTCACAACCTGTCTTGCGTTTAACACCTCTCACTCAAATCTCCCCGGCTTTCTCTCTCTCCATCTATCTATCTATCTTCTCATGTTGGCGTTGCGGTCAAGGAAAACGTGATATACACGTGTCGTTTGCCGGTACGTTCCGTGGTACTTATTGCTTTGTTTGTCCTTTGGTACAGGTTGGTTAGCATCATCTTCTGTGCGTTTCTTTTTCATTCTTGCTCTTCTTACCGTCTGTGACACTGTGTACGTCGAGATGCAGCAGCCTCAAGGTGCGAATCCGTATGGTGGTGGTGCCGCTGCTGCACAACAGCAGCAGTACTACGACCCCTACAGCAACGGCAACGCGGCGATGGCAGCCCCCGCTCAAGCGCAACAACACCAACAAGAGCAGTACGCTGGGGGATACGCGGACGCCTCACAGGATGCCGCTGCGGTCCCTGGCGTGGCCGGTCACGAGGAAACGTACGGTGCGGCGCCCGTTGATGCCATCGCACACTGGTCTTTCTCCATGTTCCCGACCAATCGTCTCGATGGCGCGCGCATGGTGGCGCCTCTGGGCTGTCTGTACACGCCGCTCGGTGTGGCCTGCCCGTCTCTGGGCTATGAGCCTGTTGTGTGTAGCAAGTGTGGCGGTGTGCTCAATCCGTACTCCCGCCCTGAGCTTGGGTCGCGCATGTGGAACTGCCCCCTTTGTCTGTCGCGTAACCCGCTGCCGCCACAGTACGCGCAAATCAGTGAGTATCAGCTGCCTACCGAGATGCAGCAGGGCGTGGACACGGTCGAGTACGTGACGCCGATGCCGGCTCGACAGCCGCCGACGTTCGTGTTCGTCGTGGACACCTGCGTCGACACGGAGGAGGAGTTCGCCGGGCTCAAGGACTACCTGCATCTTGTGACGGACCAGATTCCCGAGTACGCCTTGGTGGCATTCATCACGTACGGCACGACGGTCCAGCTGCATGAGCTGCCGGCGACACTGACATTCCCGCGCTCGCTGGTGTTCCGTGGGTCGCAGGAGGTGACGCTGGACATGCTCAAGTCGGTGCTCGTTGACGAGCCAAAGCGACGCCGCTTCGTCGCGCCAATTGCGGAGCGGACGGAGACACTGCGCGCGCTCATCGACGGCATGCAGCGCGACCTCTGGCCGATCCCGAAGGACCACCGACCTATGCGCTGCAACGGCGCGGCCATCTCGACCGCAGCGAGTCTGCTGGGGCTGACCTCGCCCAACGTGGGCTCGTCGATTATGGCGTTCATGTCGGGTGTGTGCACTGTCGGACCCGGTATCGTCGTGGAGACCAGTCGCGAGCAGCTGATCCGCGTGCACACCGACATCCGCGATGCGACGGCGTCGGCGGCGTATTGGGCCGCGTCCTGCACCTTCTACGACCAGCTCATGCAACGCATCGTCGCCCAGGGGCACGCGCTGAACTGCTTCACCGCCGCCCTGGACCAGCTGGGCATTGCTGAGATGAAGCTGTGCATTCAATCCTCTGGCGGCGTCGTCCTCAACGCCGAATCGTGGTTGCAGTTGCCCTTCCGCATGTCCCTGCGCAGCTTGTTCGCGCGCCGTGAGGACGGCGCGCTCAGCCTGGGCCTCAACGCCACCTTGGACGTCGTGACGTCACCGTCGTGGAAGGTGCAGGGCGTGATTGGCCCGTGTGTGGGAACGGGCAAGAAGTCTGCCTCGGTCGCGGACTACGACATTGGGATCGGCGGCACCTGCCAGTGGACGACGTGCCAGCTGGACGCCACGTCCACGTTTGCCGTTTACTTCGACGCGGCCCCGAACGCGGCGAGCGCGTCGCAGTCCCCGGTCCGGTACACGCAGCTGATCCTCCGCTACGAGGTTGGCCAAGAGCGCCGCACACGCGTCACGACGCTGGTGAATCGCCAACAAGATAACCCGCCGATTCAGGACATGATTGCCGCATTTGACCAGGAGGCGGCTGTGGTGCTGCTGGCACGGCAGGCCGTGCACAAAACGGACAGCATGCCCGTCTTTGATGTCCTGCGGTGGCTGGACCGCACACTGGTGCGTTTGGTGTCTCGCTTCGGCCAGTACACCAAGGACCAGCCCAGCTCACTGCGGCTGCCGCCTGAGTTTGTCTTTTTCCCGGCCTTTGTGTACCACCTGCGGCGATCCGGCTTCCTGCAGGTCTTCAACTCCAGCCCTGATGAGAGCGCCATCCTGCGTCTCCAGTTTCTCAAGTCCACCCTGGCCGACTCGATCGTGCAAATCCAGCCAACCCTGTACTGCTACCGCATGGACGGCGCACCACAGCCAGTCCCGCTGGACAGCACGGCCATCCAGCCCGACAACATTCTCCTGCTCGACACCTTCTTTGAGGTGCTCATCCACTACGGTAGTAGCATCGCTGCGTGGAAGACGGCGGGGTACGCGGAGCAGGAGGAGTACGCATACTTCCGCGACTTTTTGGAGGTTGCCATGGCGGACGCGCAGATCCTTGTCGGCAGTCGCTTTCCCACGCCTCGCCTCATTGACGTTTGCCAGGACGACCCCGATGCGCGCATTCTGTACAACCGTATCAATCCCACCCGTTCCTACGCCGATGCAGACGCCCAGGGCTACGGCCAGCATGAAGGCGAGCTCGTCAACACCGACGAGGCGTCACTGCAGGTCTTCATGGAGCACCTCAAAAAACTGGCCGTCTCCCAGTAACGCGTGGTGGGTGGTTGCGAGCGCAACAGACCGCATGGTGGGTGCTTGGCCGTGTTTCGCGCTTCTTTGCATAGCCTTGTGAGTTAGCGTGTGTCTGTGCGAACTTTGTTGTTGTTGTTGTTTCGTTGGTGCAGTTCTTGTTGTCGTCGCGATGTGTGTTGTCTGGGCTTTCACGGCACTATTCATGTGAAGTTGCCGGATGCATTCAAAAGAAAAGAAAAAAGAAAAGAAGAAAAGAAAAGAGCATAGCTCTCAAAGGACTCGTAATATGGTAACAACACGTTGGCAAAGTGACACGCGTCTGTTATCGGGAAAGGGGGGGGGAGAGGCAAACCTTGCGAGTGAGGTGGAGGCCTCGTATCGCTTTCCTGCTTCGCCTGAATGTCCTCTTCCTCCGCCGATGTGCACCGGATGCCTCTAGTCCACCACACCACAGCTCGCGTGTAGATACTGCCGATAGAATAATTCCAAGAAGGCGCGACTGATGTGGCTTTACCGCAACTCGAAAACAATAAATTGACGTTGTCTCACTTCCATCGATGTCCTCTCATTATTATTATCATCATCATACTCTCTCATTTCCTGCCTCTACTCTCCTTGAGCAGAAGAAAACGAAAAGCAACAAAAAGAAAGCCAAATATGCTTGGGCTAGTTGAAAGCGGCTTAGAAGCGTGCCTGTGGTACCTCACCTTCCTCAGGCCCGTCGTGACAGGTGCGCAGCTTTGTAAGCAAAATGAGCCGCGTCCAACGGAGGTGACCAACTGCACGATGGCGCTCATCTTCGGCTGGCTGCTGGAGGCCGCCGATCGTCTTTTCCTCTCCTCCTTCATTGCCATGCGCTGGGTCTACCTCATCATGCGCATTGTGGTGTGCCTGTACCTTCAGCATCCTAAACTGCTGGGGGCAAACAAGGTGTACGAGACAGCCTTTGCCGGACTCGTTGACCGCTACGGGCCCACGGTGCACTCGCTGGTCTTGCAGCACATGGAGCGCATCTCCGAGATGGGTCTTGTGCAGTACGCCACGAATGCTGGCTTGTACCTTGTGCGTGCCCTGAGTAGCGTGATGGAGATGGGCAAGGCGCTCATCGACACCTCCACGACCACCAACGTGGAACCCGCACCGCTGCCCCGCCGGCTTTCGCAAGAGCGCGAGGCTGGCAATAGCAAGGAGGTGGCACCTCCCACGAGGGAGCCGCTGGTCACAGTGTCCTACACAGAGTCAGCAGAGACGACAGCCAAAGCTGCGGCACCACGTGGACGAGGGCCGCTGCCACCACGCTCACCACCACCACCGCCGCGCGTTGAAGACAGCGACAGCAACAGTGACGACGTGCTGGCACCGTTTGCGACTGTGCGGCCAGCGCGCGCCGCTGACTCCCGTGCGACGAGGCCGCTGTCAAGCCAGTACTCTGCCGCCAGCGACGAGCTCTAGATCTCTCTCTCTATCTCTCTGTGGCGCGTGCCGTCTTTCCTCAACCCCTGTATGCAAGTCAAGAGATGCATCACACACATACACACAAACAAACAAAGTTGAAACAGGTAAAAAAAAGTGACCTCGCGCCAACTCTCTGGCATTTTTTGGTGTTCCACTCGTCGACAGTCAATGGGTGTGTGCGTATGTGCACGCACGCCTTTCCGTGACTCAGAGTGTTTCACCTGCAAGTGAAAAGACTTCATGTTTCTTTTTTTTTTTCGTCACAGCAACCCCCCCCCCCTCATCTCGTGAGGTTCAAGAGGTGTGGAAGCTGTCGCAACACCAATCACGCCTTGTTTGCGTACTCACACACGCGCATACTTCCCTTCTCTCTCCTCCCTTTTCCCTGTACATCGCTGTCTCAAGTAAAACGAACATCTTATCTTCGTTGTTCGCATAGATACATACAATACATATACAAGTGACTTTTTTCTTCTTCTTTTTTTCCTTCTTATCCTGCGTTACTTCTCAGGTGCAGTCTTTACAAACACGTTCAAGATCCCTCACATTCAAACCTTCAAGGATGCTCAGTGCGCGTGGGGCTCTCACCACAAATGTGGCCATGGTGGAGTGTGCGGCTGGTCAAAACACGAGTAACCGTGATCTTTTCCTGCTGTCCGAGCTGGAGACGGTCTGGGTGGCAGTTGGCCTTGTGATGCGTCGCCACCTGCTCGAGGGGCGCGCCGTGCAGCTCCCGAACTTTGGCACGTTTTCACTCGCGGAATCACACCTTTTCACTGACAAGGTGCACCGCACACGCTACTTTGTGCGGCAGCTCCACTTTAGCGTCAACCCCAAATTCGCGACAACGTACAACATCGACACGACTCACTACGCCATGGAGAAGCCCAATGCCCCGTGCACGCGGTTGCCGTGGGTGGAGGTCGTTGAAGCCTGCGGAGTGCCTGCACAGACGGCTGTCAAGGCACTAAAGGAGTTCTTCTTGTACGTTGGCGAGGGCCTCTTCCGCAGACGCATGTTCCAGCTGACTTTCCCAGGTGTGGTCACACTCGTTCTCAAGCGCGAGCGGTTGATGCTGACGGTGGACTGGGAGTTTCAGCTTGCCATCTTCGACGTGGACGCGTACCGTTGGCCGCCCGAGATGAAGCAGCGTGGGCGTGCGTGTCTTGAGGAGCGCGTCTGCGGTCGTGCTGGTGCCGGTGGTGCTGAGCGCGCAGATGGCACCGCAGAAGAGTCCAGGCCAACATCCAGCAGCTCACGCGTGTCGTGGCGACCCCCGACGCAGCCGTCAGCCGCGGACGGCGGTGCTGCTGCGGTGCCTCGCAAGACGTTTGTGGCCGCCGCGCCTGCTGGGCGCCTCTTCTCGGAGATTGAAAAGGAGACGCGCCGGCACCGCCAAATGAAGGCAATAGAGAAGGCCGACGCCGAACAGGCCCAGCGACGTGAGCACGATGTGGAGAGGCGGCTGCAGCGCTACTACGACTGCTACCAGTTCGACGAGATGCGCGCAGACACCACACGGCGCCCAACCGAGAGCCGCCCAGTGACGGCGAGCGAGCTGTCCAGGCCAGGCACAGGGGAGTCCATTTACCGCTGGGTGGAGGCCACACAGACGATCGAGCTGGTCTCGCCACAAGGGCAGCATGAGGAACCCGAGATTGAAGCGATCGAAGTGGTCGCTGTCTCCGCACCTCAGTCCGACGCCGGTGACGGGGACACCCGTCGTGGTGTGGCGGAGGCGGACGTCGTGGAACCGCACTTTGAGCCGCGCTCTGTGGTTGGCAAAAACGCTGAACTGGAGAAGGTGCTGCGTGACGAGGAACCCTTTAGTCGCCCCATGTCGCGCAAGAGCTGCGGGCCACAGTCCGCTGTGCGCGACCTGATCTATGGCGCGTCGACCGAGGTGAAGGTGCGTGATGGAGCCCCCTCTTCAGCCACAGGCGTGGTGACGGCCCCTCCTCCAACGCACGCAGTCGTTCTAGAGCCACCGATGCGCTTTGGCCGCAAACGCTACGACTACGGGATGGAACCACAGCCAGATAGTGTTGGTAGTCTTCTTAAGCGTGACGACTGAGTGGCATCAGCGTGTGTGTGTGCAAAATAGATTTGATTGCACGGAGAGTGCAGGAACACCACAAGGTCCGTGTTCTCGATTTTGACAATGATGCATCGTGCCACTCTGCGCTCGGTTTGGCCTTGGTGTCGCTGTTTTCGGTGGTGGTGGTGGTGGTGATCCCTCACTTCCACTGTGTGTGCGTGCGCTCACATTGGTATTTAGATGCAATCGACAAGGCGGCTATTCGCCTCCCTTCCTCCCCTTTTTTGTTTCCGTGTGTGTTGTTGTTGTTGTCACTTCTCTTTTTTTTTTGTTTCGTCTCCATAGAGCACAAGGTTGCGCCACCACACCCATTCAAACCACACAAAACAAAAGGACAGCAAAAAAAAATGTCAATGAGCAAACATCTGCTCACATGGACTGCACACGTTTTTCACACTACACATGAAATCGTCGTGGGTGGCAGCGCTTACTCGTGGCGACGAGGAGAACGAACGTCACTGGAAGAGTATGTCTCTCCCTCTCCCTCTGGTGATTGATGACCACACGACAGAGCGCACAGTGTCTCTGATGTTTTTCAGTTTTAATGTTGATGCTCATGTCAGTCATGACCACGGTACCCTGCAATTGACGCTTCAGTGGTGCGCCACACACATCCCGTCCTCTCCACTCTTCTCTTTTCTCCACCGGGCCCCATCCCTTCCCCTTCGTCAGTTAGCGCCGTCACTTTCTCTTTTCTCACTCGTTGACTGGTTTCTGTGAGCTGCTTGTTCTTCACTGGGCTCATCCCTCAGTCCCCGTTGCTCTGACCAGGTGCAAAAAGAGAGTGGCCATGTACACACGCACATCGCGTCGTGCGCGCACCTCAGCACCAGTAGCGAACGGTGGATCGGCGTACTATCAGATCCACCCGGGCATGAGTGCCACACAGAGCTCCGGTGATCCGACGAGCGGGTCCATGCCGACTCTCGCAACCTCACCTGCGACCTCTGTCGACGTGTATCGCGCACGTGGTGAGCGACCGAGCTCGGCACCGGCACCGACCTCCGCCACGCTCGCGAGCGAAGAGCTGGCACACGTGGAGCAGCGACTGAAGATCATCAAGCGCAACCGCTCCTCGCGGCACAAGGCGGCCGCGGCCGTCGTTCCCATCGCGGGACTGACGGACGGCGTCGTGGCGTCGCCCATTCCGTACCAGGGGGTGAGCGAGCGTGCGCGGGCACCCGAGCCGCGAGAGCCGCCGTGCGCCGCGTACCCCACATTTAGCCACAGTCGCATGTCGAAGCACGAGCAGCACGTCATGGAAGCCATGGTGGCTGACTGTCTCGATGTACTCTTCTTCCCAACCGCGCTCCAAGATCCTTGATCGGTGGCTGTCGTTTTTTTGTTTGTTTATTTGTTTGTTTGCTTTTGCCTTGCTTCCTTAGAATTTCTATACTCTTTTTTCCCCCGTAGGGAAATGTACACAAAGCGTTCTCTCCATCTGCCACAAGATGTTTCATTGGAAAGCGTCGGCGACGCCAAGTCGGAGTGAACTCGCAGTAGCTCCTGTTCTCCCTCTTCCTCTTCCTGATGATAGGAAGCCACGTGATTGCTGACATGTACGAGCGGTTTCCACGTCGTTGCCAGAAGACGAAAGAAAACAACAGAAAAGTCACGAAAACAAGAAAATCTACTCCCCACCTTTTCCTCTCACCCATGTCTCTATTTGTCTTCTCATTGCGTATATCTCACAGTTCAATTCGTCACTTGGCGGTTGCATCACTTGCTTTCTCCTTTCTTCTCTCTTCTTGTCCCCCGCCCCATCCCCACCCAGGGAGCTTGACGTCAAGAGAGTGATTGTACTTCCTCGTTTTCTTTCCCTTTCCACTTCACCTCCAGATTTGTGTTTTTTTTGTATTCACTGTTTGTTTGAGTGACAGCCCCTCTACAAAGTCCGCACGATGCCACAGAACGAGTACATTGAACAGGCGCAGAAGCGCTACGGTAAGCGTCTCGATCATGTTGAGCGCACGCGTAAGCGTGAGGCCCGCAAGGTCCACACGGAGGCCAACTACCTCAAGCGTGCGCGTGGTATGAAGGCGAAGCTGGCGCAGAAGGCACGGTACTCTGAAAAGGCCGAGATTCGCAAGAAGATCCGCGAGCACGAGGAAAAGCAGACAACTGAACGGGTCAAGCAAAAGGGCCCACAGAATGCCCTCCCCAGTTTCCTGATGGATCGTAGCGAGGCCGACCGCGCCAAGGTCCTGTCTAACTCCCTCAAGCAGAAGCGAAAGGAGAAGGCTGGCAAGTGGGCCGTGCCTATTGAGAAGGTCAAGACCGTCTCCGAGGATGAAATGTTCAAGGCCATGACATCCGGTAAGCGCAAGAACAAGTCGTGGAAGCGCATGGTGAACAAGGTTACCTTCGTCGGCGAGACATTCACGCGCCGCATGCCGAAGATGGAGCGCTTCATTCGTCCCATGGCGCTGCGCTTCAAGAAGGCGCACGTCACGCACCCAGAGCTCAAGGCCACCTTCTGCCTTCCCATTATTGGCGTGAAGAAGAACCCGCAGGGCAAGATGTACACTGGCCTCGGTGTCATCACAAAGGGTACCGTGATCGAAGTCAACGTCTCTGACCTTGGCCTCGTGACACCGTCCGGCAAGGTCGTGTGGGGCAAGTACGCGCAGGTCACGAACAATCCGGAAAACGACGGCTGTATCAATGCCGTGCTCCTGGTCTAAGAGAAAAAGAGAGAGAAGTGCGGTAGAAAGGATCCCGTGGATAGAAAGCGTGCCAGCCTGTCGTTCACGTCCGTCACTTTCCTTTCTTCTTCGTACCCTTCTTCTTTTTGTTCAGTGATGTTGGGTTGTCTGTTCGCTTGTCTGTTTGTGTCTCCTCTTGATTTTCTTTTTTTTCCTCTCTTTACTACTTTTGCAATTTTTGCTAACGATTAAGGATAACAGTGCAACACTTTGTTGTTGCTTTCTCAATACCTAAGCCCCCCCAAAAAGAAAAACACAGAAAAGTAAATGATAGAGAACTGCCATCAGCTCTTTGCTGGGAGTATTTGCCCTTCAAACGCCTACGATACGCGTGAGTACATGTAGTGACAGTACTGGGACAGAGCGAGAGAAACACAGTGTGGAAAAGGTGTGTGAGACAACGGGAGCGAAACTTCTTTCCTCTCTTTGCCCTTCTCAACACCGTCACATGTTGGTGCTCTTCTTCCCCATTCACGACGAAAGGGAAACACACACAAAAAAGGACGTTGCCACTGGCGATGGATATGATGCTTGTGCACTTCGATGGTGGCGACACCATTCTCTTTCCTCCTCTCTCCATCTTTCCCTCCCTCGCTCCACCTTCCTCGACACGCCGTTTCTCCAATTTTCCTCTCCGCTGCCAACCAAGTCAAGGCGTGAGCACTAACGAGTACGTCCACAAGCCCCTCTTCTTGCCAAGTCAAGTTCCCACTCCACCCCCACACCATCATTGAATTTCTCATCACACGCAGACACACAGATAAGATGCGCGAATCGGCCCGCAAGATCTCTGATTGCCTCGCCGAGGAGGTTCCGGACAAGCAGTACCTATCTTTTGAATTCATCCCGCCTCGCAGCGAGAAGGCAGAGGAGACTCTCCTGCATCGTGAGGCGCCGTTGTGCGTGGCGCAGAACCCCGTCTTTATCGACATGACATGGGGTGCTGGTGGCACATCCAGTGGAAGTACGATGCGTATCACAAAGTTTCTGCAGGACACGTACCCCAACATTCCCATCAATATGCACCTCACTTGTACCAACATGGCGGCCGGCCTCATCAAGGAGGCTCTTGACTTCTGTAAGGCGCACGGCATCTGCAACATCGTGGCGCTGCGCGGTGACCCACCCAAGGGCCACGACTACTGTGCCAACCCCGATGGTCTCAACTGCGCGCTCGACCTCGTCCGCTACATTCGTGCCGAGTACGGCGACTACTTCTGCATCACCGTCTCGGGCTATCCCGAGGGCCACTGCGACAAGCTCGGCCCTGACGGCACCATCACGCCCGAGTGCTTCGACGAAGAGATGGCGTACCTCAAGGAGAAGGTGGACGCCGGTGCGGATCTCATCATCACCCAGCTCTTCTACGATGCCGACCTGTTCATCAACTTTGTGCGTCGCTGTCGCCAGCAGGGCATCACGGTGCCCGTGCTCCCTGGCATCCTGCCCGTCACGCGCTACGCCAGCTTGATGCGGATGGTCACCCTCTGCAAGACTTACCTCCCCCCGGACATGCGAGAGAAGGTCGAGGCGCTCAAGGACGACCCTGAGGGGCTCAAGGTGTACGGCGTGGAGCAATGCACAGCCATGATCAAGGCCATCCAAGCCTCGGATATTGGCTGCAACCACTTCCACTTGTACACAATCAACAACGCCGAGCAGAGCTTCCGTGTGATGCAGAATGTTGGCCTCTACACCGAGCCCACACCCGCAGCGGAGGCCGTCAGCCCGACGCTGTGAAATGGGAACGCGTGACCCGCACAGTTCTCAAGAAGGCGAAGGAGCCTCTCCCTCCTCCCTCACGTCCATTTTTGTTTCTTCTGTTTTGCTTTTTTTTTTTGATGTTCCCCTTGTGAAAAGGAAAAGATGCAAACAACGGCACTGAGGAAACAAAAGACCTGGGCTGGAGATGCACAAGTAAGCTTGTACTGGTATCAGTTATGGCTGAATCATCTCGTCGCTCCGACTGGTTTTCGTGTTGTTCGCTTCTTTTCTTACGTCTTCTCTCTCTCTCTCGTTCACCTTGTTTTTTTTCTTCCGCCTAACTCAGATCCCCTTGTATCTCACCTCTTTTCTTTTCTTTCCCTTCTGGAGTCGCAGTGGCCCCAGTTCTCTTTTTGTGTGTCATTTTTTTCCTTTCTTTTTCTAGGCACCATCCTGTTGCTGCGGACTTTTTCTTTCTTTCCTTTTCTCTTTTTTTTTTTCAGCCTCCCCTCCTCGCACGCTGTTTCACTGCCAACGAGTATTTACCCGGTGAAGGAGATAGTCTAACAACATTTGAAACGTGACACGGAGGCAAATAGTGGTGGTGAGGTGACAGGCAGACTGGAGACGGCCATGGAGGTGTGGTCCATGTCCAACTTCTCACTCACTCACTCACTCACTCGGCATTGTTGCCTTCACCTGCGCTGAAGGTTCCAACGCGTATCTTTGCACGTATGGATGCTGTCTGTTCAGCAAAATAGATGAGCATGCGGAACCATGGCTTCTGTTTTTTGCCGTTCGACTTGTGACAGCATGCTTTCCGCCCCACTCTCCTCTCCTCTCCTCTCCTCTCCCCTCCTCTCTCCCACTTTTCACAGGTGGTTAGGACAGAAGGAATCACTGCGTGTTGGGTCCTTCACTTTGTCACCGAATCACTTGTCCGAGTGTGTCTGTGCACGCCGCCGCCTTCACTTTCTTTTTGGCGTGCAGACAGCACACACGCAAAGCACATAATACGTATACCTGCTACAGACTTCTTCCTCCCCCCCCTTTTTCTCCTCGTTTCTTTCTCATTGAATCTACCCACGTCTTGTTTGTTTCTCTCTTTTTATTTATTATTTTTCAATACTTCGTTCTCGTTCTTTCGTTTTTCCTCTGTAAAGGACTCTTTCGGGCCAAACTTTAATTCTAGTTACTCACGATGGGTTCCTTTCCTACCAAAAGCAGTGGGTCGCATGGCCACACATATAGAGGGGAGCGCACATCTCTATTGAGCACCCACACCGTGCGCTATCAGGATGACAGCCGTGCCCTCGTTGCCAGAGAGGCAAAGACGTACGGTACCCCTCCAATGCCAGACCACAGCCTCGACGTGGAAGAGGCTATGCAGTCACAGACACTGCGGCCTGACGTGGCGCACATGGACCTGTCCCATTCGTCCTCCTGCAGCGACGCAGACAACCCCATTCGGCGTCCGCCGTGCCGCTGCCCATCTCTCTCGCTGGACTGTCCGGCTCCTGTTGCTGTCGATGGCTGTGAGCGGCCCTCCCTGCCTCGCATTCTCTGCACCCCAGGCAGTGCGGGCCTCACCAGTGCGGGGACGGAGTCGCTGCCCACGTCGGTGCAGCCGCACGCACCACTGACCGCTCGCCGCGGCTACATTGGCGACGAGATTCACCTGGTCACGCCAGGGGACATGGACGACTTTGCGCTCGCCTCGATTGGCGACCCCGCCGCGGTGTTGGGCGATCCTTCCAGCAGCGCGTGGAACGGCGTCAGTCTCGCAGCGGGATCATCGGAACGGGCTGCCGCTGACAGCAAGGACCTGAGCGAGCGCGTTGTGGACTTTGTGTCGTTCCGGCGTCCTGGGATCCGGTGGTGCGGCAAGTGCCAAGGTGAGTTGCCCCAGCGGGCCAACTTCTGTCCGCAGTGTGGGTTCCCCGCGAGTGCCGTGAGCGACGAGTGCATCACCGGGCCGTTTCCCCTGAAGGAATCGCACAGCGGCACGTCCGTCTCGCCAGCGTCCTCGCAGGAGCTCAACGGCTACGTGGTCAGCTTCAACGCGACGCCGGTCACGCCGTGGCTCGAGGCGCCGCTCGCACTGAAGCACACGAACAGCTCCGGGGTGTCGCCGATGACGCCGTACTCGGCGCGCGGTGGTGCGAACGCAGCCGCGCAGGTGAGCTTCAAGGACGACGCGCCGTCGCTGCGAACCTACCGCGCACGCGCGTATCGCCGTCGCGTCCGCATGGACCTCAGCGCGCGCGGACTGCTCGGCCGCGGTGCCGCCGGCGCCGTCTACAAGGCTCTGGACATTCGCAACGGCCAGCAGATGGCCGTCAAGGTCATGGACCTCAAAACCACCGACGCCGAGGATATCGTCTCCATCCGCAACGAGCTGCGACACCTCGCTCGACTGCGCCACGCCAACATTGTTGAATATTTCGGCTGCCGCGTGGAAGAGCAGATCTTGTCGCCGACCACGTGCGCGGATGTGGATCGCTCGTCTCCCTTCTTCTCGCAGGAGGACGAGGATTTGATATCACTTGTGCCGTCCAGCTCATCGCCGCGGTGCAACACCCCGCACCCTGTCGAGCACGGCATGCGTGTGTTCATTCTGATGGAGCGCTTGGAGTGTGGAACGCTGGCGGAGACGTTGCGGATGTTTCCGGGTGGCCTGCCGGTGTCAACGGTGCAGGTGTATGCGGTGCAGCTCGTGGCTGTGGTGCTGCACGTGCACCAGTGCGGGCTGACGCACCGCGATATCAAGCCAGCCAACGTGTTGCTGGCGTCAGACGGGACGATCAAGGTGGCGGACTTCGGGTGTGCCACGGTGCACGCCGTGTGTGGCTTTCCTACGGCGGCAGTCGCGATGGGGGACTCGGATATCGACGGCGACCAAGTACTCGCACCGTTGCCCCTGCACGCGGACAAGAAGATGGCGGGAACCCCCGCCTACATGCCACCAGAGACGGCGTCTCTCCTTGCTGAGCGCAGTCACGACACGGTGCAGATGGCCCTCTATCACCGCGCGCAAGATGTGTGGGGTCTGGGGTGCACCGTGCACCAACTGCTCACTGGCGAGGATCCGTGGGAGTCTCTAGGGCCGGTGGCGACGCCGTTTGCACTGTTGATGAAGATCCAGGGGCAGCCGTTTCCCATCTCACCCGCCGTGACAGGTGCGGCGCGCGACTTTCTTGATCTGTGCTTCGCCTTGGATCCCAAGACGCGTGTTGACAACAGTGCGCACCTGTCCAATCATCCATTCCTCGCAGACATGTAATCTATCGCACACTCACACACACCTCCATACAACGGTGAGGACGATTGTTTGTTTGTTTCTTTGTTGTTTGCACCTCTTTTCGCAGTTTTTTTCCTCCTTCTGTACTTTTTATGGCACATTGACGTGAGCATATACGCAGATACACTTTTGTACTGATTTAACGCTTTCCATTGGCGTTCTTGCATTTTTTTGTTTTTCTTCACTTGACCTTTTCTTTTTCATCTAATACTTTCCTTTTATTCCCCCAAAAGCTCGCTTATAATTCCTTCTTGTTTGTCCCCTGTCTTTTTCTTTTTTTTCTTCTTTCATTGTCAGTTCTATGGTGCTCATGTGAGCTCGCAAAAGGTATCTGTAGAAGCCAAGAGCCGCATGAGTTGCCACATGTATACTCATCTTCGTCCACCCCCTGGGCGTAGATCTGTCTAACCATCACTTTTCCCTTTTTCGTTGTTTCAGTTCCTATACTTGTGCGATCTCTTCTTCTTCTTTTTTTTCTTGTGCCGTGCGAGAGACTGTGGCGATGATTTGTGTTGTTCCTCTCTCATCTATCTCTCTTTCTCTTCGCACACCATCTCTTTTTTCTGTTTTTTTTTGTTTTTGTTGCATCCTCTTCCCTTCATTTTCTCCCATTTGGCGTCGTCCTGTCACCTGTCTGGCATTTTCAGACTTGCTTATACTACCTGGCAGAACACAACGCCTCACAACGCTCACCTCACCACCGTCTGTGCGCCAGTGTAGGTGTGAAGTGGTGAGGTCTTTGTTTTTTCTGATGTTACTCGGCTGTCCTCTCTCCTTTGATTTTTTTTCTATATGTCTCTCTTCTTCCTTGTTCATTGTTGGGCTGACAGCTTGTCTTTTACCCGCTGCGATTTTTTTTTGTGACTTTGAGCGTAGCCTTGTCCACTGCTGTCCCACACGAATTCATATATACATATATACGCTCTGTCTTGTTCAGCGGTTCACCCACTTTGGTGTGTACTGTTGTTATTGTTGCTCTCAGGGTGCTGGCCTTTTCAGTTTTATTTTCCCCTTTTCCCCCTCAATTGCCCCAGGCTGCTGTATCAGAACCAAGACAAGCCACTCAATCAAAGCAAAGCAAAAGCTAAAAAAAAACGTGGAGCTTTTTGTGCGAATCATATATGTAGGTGATGACAGCACAGCGGAAACGTGAGTTGATTCAAATCAGCAAAAAAAAAACTGGTTGCCAACACCTGTTACCCCATGTCATAAGTGAGGGATTTCTGCTTCTTGCATGCCTGCCTACTTGGTTGTCTCCTTTCGCATTGTTGTTGATGTTGCTGTTTAAAGCTCACACACACACACTTCAACGCATCGTGACTGCTCTCTGCCCTTTGTCACATTCATCCGCTCCCTTGTTCAATCTCCCCTCCGACCTCTCGCTGTCGCTCGCTTTCGATGAGGTCTGTGCCTGTCAGAGTGTGGCATTTCCTACTCCATCTTTTGTCCTCTCTAGCTTTTTTATTTTCATTTTCTTGTTCTTTCTGTCTGGCTTCGCCATGTCACAGCCCACAAAGACAGTGTACAATGCACTGCCCAAGTTGCCGCAGTACAACTTCCCCGAGCTGAGTGAGAAGTCCACGTACGGTCGGCGGCAGATGTGTGTGGTGAACGAGGATGGCTCGCGCACCGTTCGTGACGCGGTGGATGTGTCTGGTGCCGGCGGTGTTGGCGCGACGGCAACGTCGCTGGCGCGGGGCTGCGGTATTCCGGTCCGCGTCATTCTGCAGCACTTCCCGGAATGGAAGACCCTGGATGACAAGGTACTGCGCTTTTTCGGCTTCTACGTGGAGGTGGTGGACAACAGCACCGTCGAGCAGTCGCGCGTGCGCAAGGTGAAGATCCACTACTACCTCGGTGACGGCACGCTTTCCATCACGGAGACGCCCGCCGTGACAAACAGTGGTCTCCGCGAGGGCACGACAGTGGCGCGGAGCCGCGTCGACGGCGTGGATGTGTTTGCGCTGAGTGTGGGTGGCTTTCTGACGTGCCGTGGCGTCACGTACGAGCTGGTCGACTGCGACGCCGCGACACGCGACTTCTACGATGTCATGGGCATGACGCAGGCCGAGCCGCTGGACTACCCCGTCGACACGTTTGAGCAGACGCGCGTGCAGACCAAGGCGGCGCCGGACGAGCATCAGATCGCGATTCGCCGTGCGGCGGAGATGGAGGCGGCCAAGGCCACGGGGACCCACACGAGCCTGATGACGCCCGACGAGCGCGCCAAGGCCCGCAACTTTTTCGAGCACGACGGCGACGTGCTCCGCTTCTACGCCGTCTGGCAGCAGCGCGAGTTCCGCATCTACTACTACCTGGCGGATGACACGGTGTCCATCATGTTTGACTTTACCGAGAACGACGGGCGCGACCACTACAAGGTCTTTGCGAAGCGCCACCGGGTCCCGAAGAGCTGGCGCAAGGGTCTGCTTCTCCAGACGGACACACTGAACTGCCCGCCGGGTGTGCCCGCGGAGTACGTCACGTTCGACGATCTCCGCACGGGCGCCACGATCGACCTGAACGGGCGGGACTTTTTCATCTACGACTGCGACGCCCGCACGCGCAGCTTCTTCGACGCGCGTGGGGTGTCGATGCCGTCGTGTGCGCGTCCGCCCGTGGAGCGTGACGTGATCGCCGTGGGCAAGGTGCGGCCGAACCTCAAGAAGTCCCAGCAGGAGCAGCAGGCCGCCGCGGCGACCGCGCGTGACGGCAAAAAGTACGGTGCCTCGACGATGGTGTTCGAGGACACGACGCTGGCGCAGAAGGACGCGGTGAAGCTGATCCGGTACACGCAGGATGTGTTTCGGTTTGGCGGCCGCATGGTGGACCCGTCTGCTGAGAACGAAGGCCGGCGCTTCCTCATTAGCTACTTTCTGGCCGATGACACGGTCGCCGTTTACGAGCTGCCCGTGGCGAACAGCGGGCACGCGGGTGGCAAGATCTTTGCGCGCCGCACGGTGCCTGAGGTGTCGTGTCCTGAGCAGCTCAAGGTGGGTGCGACGCTGACGCTGGAGGGGATCACCTACGTGCTGGAGCAGATGGACGACCGCACGAAGAAGTACCTGGCGATGGGCGTGCCGCACATGGACGACGCCTACTTCCACACGTCGGACCTGATCAGCGGGGTGCAGCAGAAGGTGCTGCAGCGGTTCTCGCGCGTGACGGACGCCTTCAGGCACTACGCGTCGTCGTCGACGCAGGGTCTGACGCGGGAGAATGTGCGGGAAATCTTCACCGACTGCGGTGTGCGGGTGACGGCGGCGGAGCTGGATGACGTGATGGCGCGCGTGGACGGGGACCAGGACGGGTGGGTGTCGCTGGCCGAGTTCACGGAGAGCTTCCTGGGTCAGCAGTTCATGTCGGACTTTAAGCCCAAGGAGACGTTCAGCGGCTCGCAGTCACGCGGTGGCGGTGGTGGTGCCGGGGGTGTGGCGGGGGCTGGCGCCACTGTGGTGCAGCGCGGCCCTGTTCAGAGCGCCAAGATGATGGCGGACAAGGCCCAGGCGACCAAGGACGCTGACGACGCACTGCGCAAGTTCATCACGCTGATGGAAGCGCGTCGCACGCTGGTGATTCGTGCCATTCGCGGTGCGGCGGCGGACACGTACGACGGCAACCTCGGCATGCAAGAGTGCAGCGACTGTCTGGAGCAGCGCCTCAAGCTGTCGATGACCACGGATGAGCTTGGCGCGCTCCTGTACAAGTTCTACTACACGGCCGGCATGCCCAACTGGGCGGCTCGTCGACTGCCGACGAGTGAGATTGAGCGCCTGGTCCGGCTGTGACGCGCACGCCGACGGGTGGCGCGCCTGTGTAAACAATACGATGTAATCAAGTGGTTGCGTCAGTGTGTGCGAGTGTGGATGTGCGCATGTGTGCTTCTTCCTCCACCTTTGACGCATGTGAATGTGACAGTATATAAAACTCGACTACAGAAAGAGAGAGAGACACACACAAACGTGACCGTGCGTGTGCGTCAGGCGTATTTCTGTGCGTGCCTGTCATCCTCCCCAAAGCAGTGCATGACGTCCCAGTTTTTTTTTTGTTTTGCCTGTGAGGTGATGACAGTGGTGATCGCTGTTCTTCTTCTTCACTACATCTGCTATTGTATGGTAGTAGTAGTGGTGGTGGTGGTGGGTCGCCTTTTGCGACTCCTCCCAGCAGAGAGACGAGGCGCTGATCTCTTGAAATGGGAAGGGACAGCTGCTGTCATGTCCATCCGAGAAGACAACACTGCGTTTCCATTGTTGTTGTTGTTGTTTGTTTGTTTGTTTCCTCTCATCCACTCTCCCTCTCTCTCTCTCCCTTTCTGTCTCCAGTCATGTCAAGCAAGTCTGATGATGATGTCCAGCGGCGGCTGGAGAACATTCGCCGTGAGCGGCGCACCGTGTCGCACCCGCGCGATCGTCGCATGCGGCAGCTGGAGAAGGAGGAGCGGCGTGTGCTGCGTCTGGCGCGTCAGCGCGACCGGCTCAAGGGTGAGCAGCACCAGAAGCTCCTCCGGCTGAGCTGGTTTCGTGAGCAGTGCCGCGCGCTGGGGTACGTGGCGGCGCCTGTGCCGGCTGAGGAGGTGCGGATGCTGGCGCAGCTGTACGTGGACCGCAACGTGGCGGAGGTCGAAATGCTGCGACAGGAACGCAACCCGCCGCAGGGCCGCATTCGTGTGCTGGAGGCGCTGCGCGAGGCGGAGCAGCTGGCGCTGCACTCGGCGAAGGGACTGGAGATCCCGAGCCTGGGTGACGCGGACGACGTGGAGATCCTGGTGGACATCTGGGACGGCGCGCCCGAGACGAGTGTCGTGGTGCCGACCGTGCGCGTGTCTGCGGACGCGAAGCGCGGCTTCGACGCGGCGCGGCTTGCCTCGGTCGCGGCGCGGCTCAAGACAGCCGACGAGGTGCGTGACGTCACGAACCTGCCGCGTGGCGTGCAGATGCTGCCACCACCGTCGTCTGCGGCTGCGGTGGACGGCAAGGCGAGGAAGCAGCAGCGCAAGGCGAAGCGCACGGGCATCGTGAAGGCGTCCGTGAAGAACATGGCGGACAGTGCCGCGGAGCTGCGCAAGCGTGCCAAGGCGTCGCAGCGTCGCCAGCAAGCGGCGCAACTGAAGGGCAAGCGTGGTGCCGCCCTCGACGCAGCCCGTCGTAACCGCGATTAACTCACTAACACTACAACTGAAAAAAAAAAGAACAAAAGAACGAAAGAAAGCATGGTGTTGTCACGCGCGCGTTTCTCCGCCTTCATCCTGCCTCTGAGACTGACCCACCGCGGCAGTCACGACCGTAGAGTTAGAGAAAAGGCACATGTGAACAAACAGGTATCGCTGCCAACACACACACACACAACAACAAGTTTCAAACGTCACCACTTCTTTCTTTTCCTTTCCTCTTTCCTCTGAAAAAAACAAAAAAAACCAGTCTGGTTCCCAAAATTTGATTGAAGGTTGTTGGCTGCGCTGCTTAGTAAAAGTCGAAGCAGTGATGCCACTAGCGCATGTCGACAAACGGCCGCACGAGCCGCGGAGTCAGTATTCCCGCTTTCGACAAAACCAATCACGAGGACACGGACGCGGGTTACAGACATCTGGATTCATAGCTCAGTGGTAGAGCATTCGGCTGCAGTCCGAATGGTCCCCGGTTCAAACCCGGGTGGGTCCTCCATTTTTTTTTCCTGTGTGCGCAAAGCCTGAGCCACACACGCACACACAAAAAAAGGGTCGTTACGGGAATTGAACCCGTGACCTCCTGTACCCAAAACAGGAATCATACCACTAGACTAAACGACCACACACGATTCGTCCGAGACTTGTCCGGTCTTTCCAAACATACCGTGAGACGCCACAGCTGGGATCACGGCAAGAAGCACCGTAGCGCAGTGGTAGCGCGATGGGCTCATAACCCATAGGGCGTTGGATCGAAGCCAACCGGTGCTAAACGGTTTTTTCGTTCTCCGCGGCTCACTGGCCTCTTCTCGTGCATGGGATGTCGGCGTGAACAAGGTGAGATGGTCGAGTGGTCTAAGACGTTGGATTAAGGTTCCAATCCTTTCGAGGGCGTGGGTTCAAACCCCACTCTCATCACTTTTTTTTTCTCACCACTTTTTTCTCTTTTTGCAACCGCCCCAAGGAACAGTCACCGTCAAACTGCGCAGCGGTAGTACATATCATTTTTAATCCCACTATTTGACTGCACACACACACACACGTACAGAGGACGTTTCTGGTTTTATCTTTGCCCGCGAGCGCCGTCCCGGCGGAGGGGGGGGGAGGATCGTGCCTAGTGCGTGGGCTCCCCGAACGCCCACACCCATCACCACCTGCGTCACCACCACCCCGCCCCGCCTCTCCGCAGAAACCCAGCCAACACCCCACCCCCCACACCCCCACACCTATAGCACACAGAGATAAACATGGAGGTGACACGAGTCAACAGCCTGCTGGTATTTGATGATTTTGTTCGGGAGCTTGAGAAGTGCGAGTTTTGCGCGGTCGACCAGGAAATGACGGGCGTCGACGTCCCAGGGTGCCCCACGCAATTCGACACCCCGCCAGAGGACGTCTACCGCGCAAAACGTCTCGCGTGCGAGGCGTACTCGGTTATTCAATTTGGTATCGCCCTCTTCACAAAGGTCGCGGGCGGCAACTACGAAGTGCGGCCGTACAACTTCTACCTCCTCAAATACGACGGCGACATCCGCCTGAGCATGGGCGCCATCTCCTTCCTCGCGAAACACCAAATGAGCTTCCAGACGTGGCTGACATCCGGCATGCCGTACTGGACAGCCGCCGGAGAGGCAGCTTGCCTTGCCCAAGAGGAAACAACCTCCCACCGGCCATATACCGCGGACGAGGAAACGCAGATCGCGCAGGTCGTCGCAAACATCGCGCAGTGGCACGAGTCTGACCAGGACGAAGGCACCGTCGATGCGCAGGTGGCATTCGGCGTTGCCATGGGCATCAAAAGTCACATGCAGCGCCAGGACACTATCCACGCCGACATTCACTTCGACGTGCTCGAGGACAAAACAATTCGGTTTGTCATGAAAAAACTCAAGGGGGCCGAGTGGGACGCCGTCCACGCAGCGCGTGAGGAGCGCCGCCACAAATCGCGCTTCGCCAAGCTCGGATTTCGCGTCTTCTGGAAAGCCATTTGCGAAAGCCAGAAACCCATCATTGGCCACAACTTTTTGCAAGACCTCATGTTCATGGTCCACATGAACGAAAAGGAACTCCCAGAAGACTACGCGCAATTCAAGAAGGATGTCCAGCAGTGTCTGCCACGCATTTTCGACACTAAAACGCTCGCAAACGAAATCCAAAACGGCACCTTGTTTGACCAAACACACCTCGAATTTTTGTTCAACGCGTGCCGGAGTCGTGCCGGCTGGGATGGCGCGGCGCTCTCGAAGCAATTCCGTCTGCCTCCCGGTTTTTATGCCTACGATGAATCACAAATCCGCACCTCGCGCCGCGCACACGAAGGGGCCTACGACGCGTACATGACAGGCATTATCTTTGTCTACTTTATGCAGAGCTACAAACAGGAGACATTGTCGCGCATGAACCTCATCGCCGCATTTGGCAGTTCCTATCGCCACCACATGAACGGTGAAGATCAGCTCATCCCGGATCGAAACGCAACTCCGGCGACCAAACCGTAGGTGACTGTCACTTGTGTGCCGTTGCTTGTGCCGACTGGAGACCGTGCTTCTTCGAGTTGTCGTTAGGCATGTTGCTTAATACTCCTGTTGTTGTCCGCACCTGTTACCGTTTTGTTTTCTTCCCTGTCAGTATTTTTGTGTGCACTCGAATATTATTATTGTTGTTATTGTGGTGGTGGTGGTATTTTTTTTTTTTTGCAACACTCAACAACCGTGGGTGTTGAACTGGGAAACGTTTACCCTGACACTGCGCTCTTAATTTGTCATCTCACTTCCCCTCCTGGTTTTCCTTTGCATTTCCTGTTTATATCTCGCTATTGCCACAGGGACAAATATTAATGTCAGACAAACTTCAAAAGTGGTGAACTCAATGAGGCAAAGAACGACACAATATGACGATCGTAATTACACGTACGGTTTCGTGTCAGAAGGGACTGTTTTGAGTGTAGCAACGTGCCTTCTGTCTGGCTTGTCATGAAAACAACACTGTCGAAGTATGCAACACTATTTCACCGTCCACCGTGCGTCCTCCCCTTCACTTTCCATTTTCATCTCCTCGTCGCCTCGATTTCTACTCTCTGATTGAATCTTTTTGTGTGGGTGTGTGTACTCCAAAAGTTGTCGCCACTGCAGTTTCTCGTCCTTTGGAACGTGCTTTGTTAATAATTGGTGTTTTTTTTTTCTTGATGCGCCGCTTGCATGGGAAGAATTGTGTGCCAGGAGTGAGAGGTGCGTTCGTGCGACTGTGCTCTGGGTGGGGTGATGGCTCTGAAGGATATGAGTGGAAATCACGTGATTTAGCTGAGCGGAGAGCAACAGCGCTCACATACATGTCTGACATTGGCAAACGTGTACCAATTCATAATGCGGTGCGACAAAAGGCCGGCGTAAATCGGGAGGCGATCAGAGCCGCTGGTGCGGAGGCGCGCTCGCTTTTCGATCCAGACTCCTTGTCTGTAGATACATCCGAGGTGGACGCATTTGACTCCTTCGATGATCTTATTGACGACCTTCTCTTGGACGAGAACATTGAACGAAAGCTTGATTTTATCAGCCGCTTCGATAGTCCGCTGCTGGACGCAGAATTACTGGGGGACCGAGAGGAGGACACCAAAATGCTTCGCCGGTGGCTGAAATTGCGCCAGGACACTGCGGACTACCAGAGTTATGCGGCCATTCCGCAGGGTGAACACACGGATTGGTCGGCGTGGTACCTGCGCAACATCAAAAGCCGCGGCGGTGACAGTGATGATCACTAAAAAAATTTTTTTTGAAAGGCTGACATTTTTCACCGTTGTGTACTCTTCACAGATTCTGTCATAATATTTCTTTTCGTTGTTGTTGCTGTTATTTAATATCAAAATCTTCCTAGACACCGAATATCCAGCAACAACAATAAAAATAAAAGAACGCATCAATGCCACAGACATGCACTCCCACGTACACGCATCAACGGTCACATCAGCGTGCGCTGTGCTATTTATACTGCTATTTGCAACACACCGCACTGCCACAATCACACTACTGCTTTCAGTTCAGTCTGACTTCTCACTCGCATCGTATTTCACCAATTTCACCATCTCTCCGTTGTCCTTGAGGATCTGCTGACTTGCCACCACCGAGTAGGCGTTTCAGAGAAGAAAAACGAAAACAAAAAAAATCACAAGCACGACTCAACAACCAAGTGTTTCTCCATTTCCACACAAGCTCAAACTGTAGTTATGCAGCTTATTTACGTCCTGGTCGCTGTCATGGTGTGCCTGGCACACGCCGTGAGCGCAGCTACAAACTCTTCTCAGACTGAAATCGCGTTGTCGACGACCTCAGCCACTGGTCTCATCATTGGTGTAGGCATTCTGGCGATCGTGTTCTTTTCCACGAATATGATGCAGGGCATTCGTGTAGATGAGGTTGGTGACCCGAATGAATAACCATTTGTGCCACAGTCGTTACCGTCTCTCTGTCACTCCCACCTGGTCCACCATGCGTGTGAATGCTGCGCTAATCTATCGTCTGACCAGTGTATGATTCTGTGTCTGCCTTACTGCCTTTTTTTGTCTTTGTTTGTTCTTCCCGTTTTCCGTCGTTGTTCCTGTTGTTTTCATCTGGCTTTCACTCAGTGTGACGCTCAATCACAGCTCTACTGCCATTACCGCCTTCCTGTCCTTTTTTTTTTTGCTGTCCGCGCGGCAACCACAGTGTGATGTTTACGTGAATGGCGTGAAGCTAAAGGTGGAAAGTACTAGCAATGGGAGAGAAATGGTTGTGCTTCTCTATTGATTCAGTTGAACAAGAAAAAGAAGAAAAAAGCAACGCACAACTGAGTGTCACACAGAACAGTCTCAAGGCTATGAAAAAGACAACAAACAAAAATGAAAACATACTGAGAACTCCCCACATCGAAAAGCGCCATCTGTGCGTTTGAACAAAAAAAACACATTCTGTTCGTTTAATAGGCACTCTCAAATAGACTTTCCGTCCTTAGCGCCTAGGGCGAACGGAAGCGAAACACGCCGGTTGCGCACTTGCTGAAAGTGGGGGCCGGGGAGGGCGGAATATCGTGGCCTCCCTCGATCTCGCGCTCTACGTGTTTCAGTGTCACTACCAGGCATCTTTGCCGTATTTCATTTCTGTTCACAGTGCGCAAACACAAAAGCTGTGCCAGTACCAAAATTTGTTGCCATGTGCAAAATCCTCAACGCGCCGAATCGGTGCTCACAATCATATTACCTGCTTTTTTTCTACGTCTCCTCGTTTTACTGTCAATTTGTTACCCCCCCCGCTCTCTGCTCTTGTCCACAACCGTACTCGCGCACGTGTATATATACTTCCCTCCCCAGTGCGCACTGTAGAACGCTCGATTCGTTTATCGTTGTGTTGCACGTCCCTCTCTTTCTCCCTCCGTTCTCACCATTTCCAAGTGGCTCGTTGCCATAGCCAGCGTTTTTAGTCCGTTCACGTCATGCATCATGAGTGACTACTTTTTCGACTGCAAAAATGACAAGTCGGAGATTTTCAGACTCATTCAGAGCTCACAGGCAGTCAAAACTGTGACGCACCACGCACTCATTGTGGCGCATCAGTTGCTTCGATTTGACATTGTGCTTCCGCCACCTGCCGACGTCGCGAAAGCCTGCCTCTTGTATGCAGTGAAGGAACGAAACCGTCACGGTGGCAATGGGCAAATAACCACCAGCACCAACGAAAAAAACGTGGTGGCCCTTGAGCTGTTTCTCGTGCAAAATATGCGGCGTAAAACAGTCTTGGTGGAGTGTTGCCTCCGCGTTGCGTTCAAGGAACTCGTGGATCTGAACAGGCCGTTGCGTGACTATGCCGAGGATGTCGTGAGTGTCGCGCTCCTTTTTGTCGAGGCGCTTTACCTCGAGCCTTATTGTCTTGCACCCGATTCTGCCGCACGGGCATGCATCCTTCAAGCCTGTGAAAGCCTTGATATCGACATCGACGTGCCACAGAACTCCTCCTTCTGCGACGTCGTCGTGCTTGAAATACAGCGGTTCCTCCAAATGCGCTGTCCCACTCAGTAAGACTCATAGACTGACACAGCCTTTTTTTTTTAGTTATTTGCGTTTCTCCCCCTCACCTTCAAGTCTTCGCAGCTTTGCGATGCCTCACACACACAAAAAAAAATATTCACAGAGCGAACTAACGGTAGCATCGTGACAGCATATCTCATTAATTCTTGCAAACCACAACAACATCAGAATGGGAAGTCTCGAATGACCTAAAAATACACAAACGTGCGAATCTGTTTTTGCGCACCACGCCTTCCTTCTGTCGTCCTCCGCGCAGATGACTTGTCTGTTGCTGTGACTTGCTCACATTACTGCATCACTACGCTCTCTCTCCCCACATAACATTTCGTTTCTCTTCGTTGAATTACCCCCTTTTCCAGTGCAAAGCGCGCACACAAAAAAAGCTTAGATCGTTTCCCGATCAGTGCTCCCTCAAAGAACGCAAACGTGCTGTGGGGTGAACACACACACACACACACACACACACACACACACACACACATACTGACACGCACCAATCGACCCCGGTCGTGATTCCTTCAATTGTAAATAGACGCTCTTTGCCATTTCTCTGGTTGTCGTTTCCACCTTTTCTTTATTCTCAATACTTTCTCTTTTTTTAGTTTTCAGTTTTTTTTTTGTGGGAGCTCTTTACGTGCGTGCCTGAACGATGAACGGCCACAATGACGTACCAAGCACACTTGTGGCGACAGCAACGGCACGCGTGTTGGATCTGACATCTCCCGAGCGCTTGATGACGGTCACTGTGCCTGAGCGTGAAGCGCTGGCGCGCCAACGTGTCCATGCCACTTCGGAAGGTGTCATGTCTCAACTTGCTCAACACGAAACCGCAGCCAGTGTGGCCTTTGCACTTGCGACTGACCGATTGCGTGACGCGCAACAGGGCATGAACGTGACACAGGAGGAGAGAAGCCGCAACTTGAGCCTTTACAGCGCACTCTGTTCACAACAACAACAAACGAACGCACAACCAACAATTTTACACAGTCTGCTGATGCTTTTCACAGTCTTTCCAGATCCTACAGCCAATGATGACGCTCTGTGTGCCTTGACGACGATTGACTGGGGTGCAAGTGACGCCGTGAGCTGCGCAACGGTGTACCGTGCACTCACTGACTATGTGGATGGCTCCACGTTGTCAACGGATGCGGCTCGCGCTGTCGGGAGGACCAAGCTTTTTCTGGCAATCCGCAGCGGCTCTCTCCGACTGCTCTCAGACTTTCTGTGTTCGCCATCCGCGCAACAGGTGACGTTCCCAAAAGGTCTCTCCCTGGCGGCTCTGTCCACGTTCGCGAAGGCTCCCAAGGTGACGCTACAGGTCGCCGATCTGGCACTTCGTGTCGGCCCCGCCCTTTTTTCCTCCAGTCGCACGCAACAAGTCAGTTGTTTTCCACTCAACTCATCCGTTGCGCTGATCGCAAAGAGCCGCCTGCTAGTGCTCGATAGTGCGCCTGCGACGCCTTCGGTGTACTCGCTGAAAGGACAGGCACCATTTCCAGCGCTGCACGCTGGCGAGTATCCCATCTACATGAGTGACAGTGTAGCCCTGACAATCCGATGCACGTCCAAGAGCATGTACGATCAACAATTTGTCTTGCGCGTGCATCGACTGCGAGGCGAGCAAGAGGAGGCGCTCGTCCACCTCACCGTGAGTACCCGCGGTGCACCACTGGTCTCATCCGCCGAGTGCCGCTTCTCGTTTAACGAGCGACATCTCTCGTGCCTTTTTTTTGCATCCAGTCGGAACGCGCAGCACGGCCTTCATGTACTCAGGTCACCTCTCAACATTGACACCTTGCCTGCAGTGTCGCAACTTCAACTTGGATGCAGTGGCGGTGGCGGCGGCGCCTTGTTACAGAGACTCAGCGCAGTGTGCAGCCGTGACGCCATGTCGCCGTACCTGGCGCTGAGTTTCACCAAAGGTTACACCGTAAGCGTTGGCGAGGTCACCATCCTTGATCACTTTCAGCCGTTTTGCGTGGAGCTGTGGGTCTTTCTGCGGCACGTCGAGGAGCCACAAACCCTCGTCACGATTGGCGACAAGAGCGCGGACGAGGTGGTCATCGAAGTCGAGCCAGCCACTGATGGTGTGGCGTGGAAAGGCGGACTGCGGTCGACCTTCCTTGGCGCGTCCTTCGCACGCTATGTTGGCCCCGAGGCGTACACGGCCGTCAACACGTGGACTCACGTCGCTCTCAACTTCACGGGCACCACGTGGGAGCTGTCACTCGATCACCGTGTCGTCGCGCTCGGCAAGGCGCGTGTCCGGCCTGATCCGATCATGGGCGCCAAGTGTCGGCTCGGAGGCAACCTGAGCGGCTTTCTCGCCGAAGTTCGGGTGTGGAACTGCCACCGTGACCCGACGGCGCTGCGCCGTGACGCGTACCGCGGACTGCGCGGCGACGAGAACCTGCTCTGCGGGTACTTCCCTCTCAACGAGGGTGGCGGCGATGTGGCGGCTGACTACACACACAAAGCAGCACATGCGTTGCTTTCCACAGGCATCAGCAACTCAGCGAGCTGCTGGTCACCTGTGCCACCGCCCCCCATTTCCTCCTTTGTCACCACGAGAGACGATGCCGGTGGCTGGGTTCCACAGCCGCGGTGCATCGCGGACATCTTGCCGCTCGTGGTGGCCGAAAGCAGTGAGGATGTGCTCTTCACCACGACGGCATCTTCCTTCGTGATCGCCTGTCGCAGGCACGACACGGTGCATGTTTATCAGTACAACATGGCGTCGTCTCTGCTGGCGTTGGAGTACGCTGTCACGGTGCCCAAGACGTGGGCGTTGCTTGATGTGCGTGGCAACGTCACAACCAACACGGTGCTGTGTTGTGCCGCTGATATCGGCCCCCGAACATCACTTCAGTTTTGGGAACTGCAGTGCCAAGGACCTGTGATGCCTGGCGCTGCTGACGCCCCTCCTGCGCACACAGCATGGCAGGTGGGTAGCAGCGTGCTCCACTACCTGGCCTACTACGCGGAGCGCATGATACCACTAGAGCTGCCACCACGTTTCCCTGCATGGGCGTCGATGACGTTCACCAAACCCACCACCACCACGCACGCCACACCGTGGCCTGGCTTGCTTGTCGATGGCGGCGGCGACGAGGTTATTTCGTCGCTCCTTCGTTTAGCAACGGTCGCGGCTGCCACGCGACAGACGCAGGACGACGCCACGCCTGTGGCGACGCGTGACGGCACCACGCCTGTGGCGACGCGTGACGGCACCACCACCACCAACACCACTGCGCGTGACGTATGCAGCATTCTGAGCGTCAATCTGCTCCTCTACTGCGAATCGTCACGCCCACGGGGAGAGGACGACCGAAGGTCACCACGCATCACGCCTTTTGCCACTGTGGAGGAGATGCTTCACGTGATGGACAACGCAGACGACCCGGACGCGTTGTCTCCTCTTGGTCATGCTGGTGGTAGTGGTGTGGGTTGCGCAGCACCAAAAATCGCAACGCAGACGCGCGACGATCTCGCTCGGCTTGCCGTGCAACCATTTGCGCTCGAAACTTCGCTGCTTCAAACGTGCTGCCAATGTTTTCTCAGTTGGCAGAGCACGCTGGCATTCATCAGGAAACTCTCCGGCAAGGCACGCACGACGCGCGAGGATACTGTCATGGGGTGCCTTATCGACAGCCTCGCCACTTTGCCGGCCGCTCACGACCTGTTGCTGAAGCGCGGAAACGACGGTCAAGTGGTGTTTGATGCGCTTGTTCTCGACACACTGGCAGTGACACAGACCACCACCGCAGCAGAGCCACGTGAGAGCTTCAACAAGGGTGTTCGCTGCCTCACTGTGGTGATGGAGGTGCTGCTCGCCCGTTGCGCTGCGGTGGTGGCTGACGACGGTTCGTCGACTGCCTCCACAGGCGCGTCTGTCACGGCTGCCGCAACGGCGACGAAGGTGCCGTCCAAGATCACCAAGCCGTCGTCCCCACCCATCGTCACGCTGGGCGAGCACTGTTGCAAGTCGCTGCTCAAGGCCTCCAGGCACGTCATTGAGTGGGCTGCGCAACGTGTGCGAGAGCAACCCGACGAGGGCCCTCTTATGGCGCGGCAGTTGCGACGGTGCCATGTTGGCACACTGCTGCCATGGCTGTTGCTCACGCTGCCACAGATGCCAACCCAGATCACGAAAGCCAGTCTACCCCTCGTGCACGGCTGCCGCGAGGCGCTGCACACGTTTGCCGAGTCACTCCCCCACCGCGAAGCTCGCAAGGCGCGCTGGCTCGCGGAACTGCGACTGATTCTCTTGCACTCCGAAGGACTCACTGCGAGCTTGCTGACTGTCGGTGGTCTGCGTGCACCGGCCGCCGCGAACAGCAGCTGCGCCGCTTCTTCTTCTCCCTCACTGTCGGCCCTGGGGAGTTCCCCTGAAGACTCCACCACCGCAGAGGCTGATGATGCACCACTGGACACGCAGAAGCTGATGCCGCTCTTGATGGGAGGGCTGCGCAAGAGCGGGACGGAGCGCGACCTGCTCATCAAAAACCTCGAGCACGGCGTGGGCCCCATCAGCAAGGTCGTGGACGAACTGCAGCGTGCTGACATGTCGGCACTCCGCATCATGCGCGACGAGGCCACGCGCAAGATGGAGTGGCAAATCATGGCGGCGTTCTGTGCGCTGTGCGTCTCGACATCGGACTTGGCGAGTGCCTCCAAGGCTGCACTGCAGCCAATCTATCGCCACGTTGTGGCGTTGCGTCCGTGGATCCTTGCCAAACGACAACAGGCCAAAGGATTCGCACACGAGGTGGCCTCTCGGGCACACTTTCTCGCCATGTTTGAGCTTTGCTGCACCCCCGCTGCTGCCGGTGCCATGACGGGGGCTCAGGCGCACACCATTGCATCATCCCCCACCACAGCGCTGACGCCGAAGAGGGGCGGAAAGTACCCCCACACGATCGACTCGACACGCCGGCGATGGCGGAAACTGTTTCAGACGTGGCGAGCAGCACGTCTGGTGGCGACGATGCAAACCACACACGCGGAAGGCGACAGCGCCGACCGATTCATCGACATCAAGGACGTGCTCCGCAGCAACGCGACCCCCGAGCAACTGATGCAGATTGTCTCAACGCGTGTCCACCTCGCGCATGAACGTCTCAGCGGCCTCCTGGGACTCCGTGAACTCCTCGTCGAGGCGCGCACAGCTCCACCGATCGCGTCGACGCTGTTGCCGCTGGTGGCGCAGCACCTCTGTCGGTGGCACTACGCGCATGGGGTGGAGTGTTGCTCTGCCGAGGACCGCTTCCGTCTGCAGGAGGCGTTTTTGCAGCTTGTTGACGTCACCGTGGACGGCTTCAACGACACCCACGATGACACGGGTGCAGTCACGCCACCAGCAGCTTCTGTTCGCGGCGACGCGTGGGGGACTCTCTTTGTTTCGCTGTTGACGTGTGACTTCTGCGGTGCCGATCTCCGCCGCCTTCGCGGGGCCGCGTTCACCAAAGCCATGAACACACTTTGCAACGGTATCGCCACTGCCGCTGCCACACCGAGTGCAGAGGGCGGAGTTGCTACTCTCACTGGCGATGACGAGTCTCTCTCAGCTTTTGTTCGCCCGGCTACCATCTCACTGTCCAAATCGGGCATGCCGTTGTTCACTGCTTCTGCAGGCAGTCTCGGGACAGCGGTCGGTCCCTTCAGTTGCCTTTCAGTGGCGCCAGCTGACCGATCACGCACGAGCCCACGTTCGTACTTTGAAATTCATCTGTTGAGCACAGTCCGCGCCAGTGCCGCCATCGCGATCGGCTTGGGTCCGTCAGACTACAGTGTCTCCAGCTTTCCGGGCTTTGATCCCGGCTCGTGTGCCCTGCGACTGACTGACGGAGGCCTCTTCACGGGCCTGAAAACGACGGGCAAGCAAACCGGCTGCACCTTTGACGTTGGCGACACTGTGGGCTGTGGCGTGAGCAGCGACAAGAAGAGCGTCTTCTGGACACGCAACGGACTTGTCATCGCAACTGTCCCCATCGACGAGACCGAGGCGTCCCTGCCTCGCTGGCACCCGCTCATCGGACTGGGAGGGTCGGCGACGGTCATGGTGAACCTTGGCAATGATCCCTTCATGGCGTCTGACAGTGTCATCGTTGGCGAATCCACACCACCCAAGAAGAAGCGAAGTGGTCGTGTTCCACCACTACCGCTCATCGCCAACAATCGCCACTGGCAAGCCTTCTGCGTCTTTTCGCTCAACTGCGCGCTGATTCTCGCACAGCAACAAACAGGGAGTGCGGAGGCTGCCTTGGGACCGTTGTCGTCTCCGTCTCCATCCGCCCCGCCGTCCCCCACAGCTGGCTCAGCACCTTCCTCATCCTCAGCAGCAGTTCGTGCGAACCACCTTGTACAAATCATGGGCCTCTGTTTCGCGCAGCTCGTGAGCTTGCTGGACAGGCTGCGCGTGCTTTTGTTTGCGACGACGAGCACCAGAAGTGGTGACGAGTCGGTGGCGTCGAAGACATCACCACCACCACCACCACCACCGCTGGACCGGACCATGCGCAATATGCTCACGTTGCTGCAGCACACCCAAACAATCGCGCTCCTCCTCGCGGAGCTGGATTCGGCGCACGTGACCGCGTTGGCCCCTCACGTGACCCCACTCACAAAACGACTGCATCAGCTCGTCACCAGTGTGCTCTCTATCCCATGCAGTGCCAGAGATGGTAGAGATGGCGACGTGCCAGCGCCGTCCATCCCCTACCCCTCAACGCCTTCTGTTTTTCAGGTGCCGGCCAGCCTCGGCAGGCGCGTCTCGCGTCTGGTCACGTCGGCGATGCTCACCTACTACCTCGTCACTCACCTCAACCCACCACCACTGGTCGCTATCCCGTGTGGCGGCAAACCCAGCTCCACCCCCACGACACCAACGCGTGACATGACCGGCACTCACGATGGCGATGACAGTGTTGTCGGTGTTGGTGGCGGGGATGCGATGCTGACGGTGCTGCTGCAGCTAGCCGGTCGTGTGTGCATCGCGTCATCTGAGTTGGGCGTGCTGGGGGCCCCACCGAGCCCGCATCCGCGCAAACGCGCGTCCAGCACGCAACAGACCCAGTCCGTGGAGACGAGCGCTGGCATGGGAGAGCTTGGTCAGTCGCCAGGGACAGATCGCTCCAGTGTTGCCGCTGTGGATGTCACGGGAACGGAGGCGGCAGAACAGGCCGTGTGGATGGCTCTGGCGCTTCTGCAGCGCATGATCGCGGGCCCGTCCAGCACGCACGCCACGCACTCGTGGCAGCCCGTGCTGCGGGACTGGCTCCTCTCTTGTCTGGACCGCCCCCACACCCCAGGCCACGATGTTCTGCTGACATTGACTGTGCTTCAGTATGCACCGCGCATGCCGGTCGCGGGTGACGTGGTACCCGTGACCACCTCGTCCAAACGCGAGACGTGTGTGACGTTGCAGTGGCTCAGCCTCGAGGACGATATTTGTGAGGTCCTTGACGACGATGGCTGTCTGTGCTACCTGCCCCTTCGCGCCGTCGACGCGATCCAGGTCGACGACTCGCGCAACGACTTCCCACAACCCAACTGCGCGATGCACCTGACCCTGGCGCACAAGCTGCTCCTCCTGTGCAAACGACTGTGGCCGACGGGAGCCGCGCCAACCGCCACAGAGCTTGTTTCCCTCGAGCACCAGGCGATGCGCACTGCCGTACTCTCTCTCCTCGCGCGTTGTGCGGCGCGTAACGTCTTGACCTTGCCACTACCTATGGTGCGCATCGCAGTGTCACTCGCGTGTTCCGCCGACCTCGATGGGGACTCCGAGGTGCCGCAACGCAACCGGTCGCTGCTGCGCCTCCTGAAGCTGCTCACAGAGACATGGTGTGCGGGGCTGATGCAGACGAACCGGATGCGGCGCCGCTCTCTCAGCACCACAGCCACCAACACGTCGCTGCTCACGCCGTTCAGGCTGATGCAGAGCGTGACCTCGCCAGTGCCCATGGCTGCCTCCACGACGCATCCGTACCCAATGCTGCTCACCACTGCCACTGCCGCCAGCACTGCCGCCACGACGACGACAACGACGCCCACCACGACCACCACCATGCCTTTTATCCCGTATGCCATGCGCTCTTCCACCAGATCCATGACAACACGCACAACCACGACGACGACCGCCACGCTGCGGCCGTGGGACTTTGGCCACCCCCGCGCACCTCTCGATGTGACGACCACGCCTTTCCGTAACCGTCAATACAGTGACGGTGGCGATGACGATGGCGGCTTTGGTAGCGAGTCTGAGGAGGACGTGAACCGTGAGGACGACGACGACGACGACATGGACGAGGAAGAGGTGCAGGACATCGGTGAGAGCGAGAACGCCGAGACACTCACGGACCTGGAGCGAGACGTGCTGCGGCAACAACAACAGACGGACCTGTTTCGGGATGAAATGCCTCTCTCACCATCCTCATCCGTATCTGTGGGCAACGACAACCAAGACCTCATGGATGAGTTTTTCTTTATGGACGAGTACGAGCCAGGACTGCCACCGTTCAGCGCACGCGATCTGGATCGACTGCGTGAGTTGGACCTTCCCGTCGTGGACCTACAGAACCCTGAGAGCCAGCGGCTAATGCAGCAGTGGATCACCCAGGATACCGCGTGCGCTCTTTTGGCAGGCCCCGGTGGTGGTGGCAGCGAGGACTATGATGAGACGCCGTCAACAACAACGACAGCAACAGCACCGCAAGACTCCTCACCGACGCGCTCCGCACAGCTCCCGCTGCGCATCTCCACTGGCATCCACTTTGAGCACAGCTGCCTCTGCCTCGTCGCCCACCGCGATGTTGGGCAGTACTACACCATCGACTTGCACCTGCGCGTGCGCCACCTGGACGGCCACCAGATCATCTTTGTCCAACTGACCAGCACCACGCGGACGCCGTCAGCCGGGGTTATCGCACGCATCTGGCGCGGCCACGTCGAATTCGGGTGGGTGGCGGCTCTGCCTGGCGCAGACGACGCGACGACCAGCTTGGGGGATGTGTGCCGCTGCCCACTGGGCGAAAGCGATGTGGGCCACTGGCTGCGCTTGACGTTTGTGCAGGTCGGCCGGGTCGTGTCCATTTTCCGCGATGGTGTGCTGCGCACTCACCTTCGCATGCGCCGTCACGTGAGCCCACTCTTGAGAGAGCCGTTCTTTCTTGGCGGCATCCCGCAGGACCCCCGCTCCTCGCTTGAAGGCTGCATTGGCGACTTTTGCATCTACGACCTTGCGCTGCGGCCAACCGTGATTGACCAATTCACGCGCCACCCGCCGTCACAGCTCCACACATTTGTCGAGTTGCACCTGGCGGTGCGCCTGCAGGTTCGTGAGACGTCGTTTGTCAATACCGCCCCGCCACCAGCTGCCGTGCTACTGGACATCGTCGCAGACGGCGAGGTGGGCAACTCGGAGGACGCTGCTGCGAACGCCAGGTCGCCCATCTCGCTTTCGACGGACGGCGGCGGCGCAGATGGCGGTGGTGGTGTCGCGCCTGGCCCATGTGCGGCGCCGGTCGACGAAGCCGACTTTGGGAGTGACGGCGAGCTGACGGACAAGCCACCCCTGACCGAACTGCTCCTGTACAGGCTCGGCGACGCCTGGCGCCAGCGCCAGCAGTTCATACTCGACCACCTCACGTCCAGCTACCGCGCATACCTGCGTCAACTTATGCTGCAGCACGCCACACGGCTGACACTGGAGCTCCTCGTACACGCGCTGCATTCGGCGCACAACCACGGCAAGAGCAGTGATACCGAAGCTGGCACTGTCGTTGCCACGGATGACAACGCACTGCAGGTTTTGGCGGAGATGGGGGACAAGCCGGAGGTGCTGCAGTCACTGGTCCACCACATTCTTCAAGGCTCGGACGCGACGCTGCACGGACTCCTGGCTACTGCCACGAATGGCATCTTTGAGCTCGGTGCCGCACGGGGACGACGTGAAGTGGGCTCATGCGTCGATCACACCAACAGGACGACGACGACGACAACGACGACCACCACCAGTGTTGCGGCAGGTCTGCTCCAGAGCCTGCTCCACATCGCCGCTACGCCCGAGAAGCGAGCCGACTTTGAGTCCAACCACCCCATTCGCTCCGTCGTCACGGCGCGCATCGACGTGACACCCACCGTCGCCCACGAAGGCGAGTGCTTCCACGTCTACTTTGACCCGCGTTGCTCGAGCAGTGAAGGCTCTTATACGTTCGCAAGCGACGCGTCCCTGTCAACGGTGATCTACTCCGTGCGCAGCCACGCACTAGAGGACTTTCGGATTGTCATGGGCGGTCTCTTCGCTGGCATCCGCGCGGACGTCAACACCGCGCCGCAGTGGGGCTACAAACTGGCCGTGGTGTGGCAGAGTGACGCGCAGCGAACAGTGGCCAGACTGTTGCGCACCCACGTTCGCACGACAGCGCGTCTGTCAGAGTCGTCCTTGCTTGACCAGTTCCGGCTGCTCGAGCGGTGCGCGATGGTGAACACGGGCAAAACACGTCGCCTCGCCCTTGCATCCCTGACGGAGCTGCTCGTTCTGACGCCGCCGTCCCCGTTTCCACGCGACTTGCTCACGTCGCTGCATGCCCTGCACCTCATGGCGGAGCGCCTCTGCTGCGTTGGCCGGCGAAACACACACGCCGTGCACCGCGTGCGATTTGCGCAACTTGCGATGGAGTGCTACCTGTTGTACACGGACACGTATCTGTGCTTCCGCGAGGGGGCCAACGCCGCACACGGCACGACGCCCGCTGCAGAGGCGGTCTCGCTGGAGGAGGAACAAGCCGCGTACCAGAGCCAGAGGCAGCAGCGCCGTCTGCTCTACGAGGCACGCGAGGACGAGCGCGTGGGCCTCGTCACGTCGGACGTGACACCCAACATGACGCTAGAATGGACCGCGCATCACGTGTGGCTCGTGCGCAGTGACAAGGGCCCCAGCTCGCTCGTCACCAACGTCGCTCTCAGTAGCGGCTGCTGGTATTACGAGGTCAAGATGGCGGGTGGCGGCAACGTGTTTCTCGGTGTCTACGCCGTACCGTCCGCGCCGACCACCACTGCCGGCGACGCACCCAGGCCGCACAGGGCTCCGACACAGTACGCGCTGAACGGCCTCGCTGGTGTGCTGCGGCGATGCCCACGCGGTGGACACGTGGAGGACACGGTCCTCTCGTCTGCCAAGGTGTGGTCTGGCAAGGACACGGTTGGCGTCGTTGTTGACATCCCGCAGCGTGTGTGCCGCTTCTTCGTCAACGGCGTCGACGTGGGTGTGTCGTTCTCGTTTGCGACCAACACGGAGGCCGCCGCGACGGCTGCGGCGGCGCCAGAGGAGGCTGGGACGACAGAGCAGGATACGGCCGGCGAGACGGCAGAGGAGGCCGGCTGCGACGATGAGGCGAGCAACATGGCGTTCCGTCTCTTCTTGGCGCTCGATCACGGTGAGATGGTGCACGTCAACTTTGGTGGCAGCGCGTTTGACTACGCCATCCCACGTTTCTGCTTCCCCGTCGACCCTGCCCACCTTGGCGAAGCCATGACACTGCCGTATCACCAGCTGCGTGCCTTCCAGGATATGGCGCTGCACTTCCTCCTCCCGACGCACGCGCATCGCATGCCACTCTTCCTGTCCGAGCGTTTCGAGCCATTCCACGACAGCCCCGACCGTGAGGGACCGCCGAATGTCTCTCTGCATGCCCCAGACGCGGTGACGGTGCACGAGCTGAGCGCGATGAACACAGACACGGCGTTCCGCACCGTGTACGCGAACTGCGCGGTGCGCGGCGGGCGATGGTACTACGAGGTGAGCGTGCGCACGCAGGGACTCATGCAGATCGGCTGGGCGGTTCGGCAGTCTGAGGCGCCGGCCCTGCCAACGGGAGAGGGTGGCTGCGGCGTCGGCGACACCGCTGCGTCGTGGAGTGTGGACGGCTTTCGTCTGGTCAAGTGGCATGGCGGCACGGCGAGTGGCTTGACGACCCCACGCCGGTGGTCGTCAGGTGACGTCGTGGGCTGCGCGCTGGATCTGGTGCGCGGCACAATGCTCTTCACACTCAATGGCCGCCCCCTTGTGGGCTACGCGGGCGACAGTCCAAGCAACTGGACGGCGACGGGACCACGACTGCCCATCACCAGCCCAGCGGCTTTCACGTTTGAGCAGCTCCCCAGTGGTGGCCTGTACGTCCCCTGCGTCTCACTGCGTGCGGGCAACAGGGTCACGTTCAACTTTGGCTCCTCTCCGCTGCGCTTCAAGCCTGATGGCTTCAATGCGCTGGGCATGCCCGACACCTGGACCGAGCGGATCGAAACCTACTACACCCACGAGCCGCTCGCCATGGTTCACCGCCGTCTCGACGGCATTCGCCAATTTTGCGAGGCGGCACCTGGCAATCCCAAGGCATCCAACGAAAGCAGCGGCAGCGGCAGCAACTTGGACGAGTACATTGAGATGGTCCAATTCGTTGATGACCTCTGCGCATCCAACGACATGGGGTACAACCAGGTCAACGACAAGACAATACGCAGTGCTGTTGAGGAGGCCTTCAATCGCCCTGACGGCAAGGCGGACGACAGCACGGTTCAGCTGACCGGCACCGTCAACACGGCGCACCTCAGGCTGTCGAAGCTTGTCTACCTCACCCGCATTCTCAAAAGCGTCTTTCCGTTTCTGGCGTTCGGCGAGGGCGGGGCGAATGTCAGCACACGGCTCTTTCTCGCGCTCCGCCCGATTCTGGTGCGCTCGTGGCGCTTCGAGATGGCGGACACGCTGCTGAGAGAGTCGAACGTGCGTGCCGAATCCGTGCGCCTGTCGATCAACCGTGCGATGGCGCGCTCGAGTGCCGCGCTGCAGGGAGGCCACAGGGCCTTTCTGCGAACCGTTTTTGGCCAAACCTTTCTCATCCTTCGCAAGAAGAGCCCGCGCCTGTTTCGCACGAACAAACGCCTCTGGCACACCACCTTCATCGGCGAGGGTGCCGAGGACGTTGGCGGGCCGTACCGCGAGCACCTCACGGAAATGTGCACGGAGCTGATGTCCTCGCGCTTGCCCTTCTTTGTGGCGAGCCCCAACAACCATCAGAATCTTGGCACCCACCGCGATGCCTACGTGCCGGCTGCCGGCGCGGTCTCTCCGCGGGCTTTTGATGTGTTCAACTTTGTTGGCCGACTCATGGGTAGTGCGATGCGCAGCGGCGAGCCACTGAGCTTGAGCTTCCCGCCACTTGTATGGGCTGGCCTCAGTGGGGCGTCCTTGACGGAGGCCGACCTGCAGACCGTCGACTTGACATGCGGGCAGTGCGTCAAGGAATTCCGCCACCTCGCGACGCACGGGGCCACCGAGCCGGAAGTGATCGACGACGTGCTCGACTCCGCCTCGTTCATCACGCAGCTCTGCGACGGCACCACATGTGAGCTCATTCCAGGTGGCGCGGCGGTGCGTGTCACGGCGGCGCGTCTGGCCGAGTACGCCGAAGCCCTTCTACAGGCTCGGCTGCACGAGTTTGACCAGCAGATTGCGCACATGCGCCTCGGGCTGCTCGCGGTGGTGCCAGAGGCGGTGCTGGCGTTGCTGTCGCCCGCCGAGCTGGAGCGCAAAGTGTGTGGGCAGCCGGACATCGCAGTTGAGGAACTCCGCAAGGGCGTCATGTACGAAGGCCTCACCAGTGAGGACCGGCGCGTGGCGCTGTTGTGGCAAGCTCTTGAAGAGGCCACACCAAAGCAGCGACGCCTGTTTCTCCGGTTTGCCTCGGGCCGCGATCGCTTGCCCGTGCGTCTCCGCCTTGTTGCGCTACCCACGACGGGCGATCCGGACCACTCCCTTGTCAAGGCGGCCACGTGCTTCTTTGCGGTTGAAATTCCCGACTACAGCTGCCTCGAGGTGATGAAGCGCAAACTGTACTACAGCATTGAAAACTGTGTTGACATGGACACGGATTACTTCGCACGCCCAACAAACAACGAGGAGCGTCCACGCCTCGACACGGCCCCCGACCCAGGGGACTTGCTGGATGATCTCGGTATCTCCATGAGTGAATCCAACTTGAGCATGTTCTAGACTGACAGACTGACAGGCTGTCTCTCCATTTTCTCGCCTTTCTTTACCCTGTTTTTCCCTCTCTTTTCCCCCCTGTTTTCCCTGTTTTCAATCGTCACTTTTCGCCTGTGGCGAATCACACATTGAGTGCCATACACAAAGAGAGAGAGAGAGACAGATGTGCATCAACATCAACATCAACAACCCACTGAAGTGTCTCTGCCACCACTCTTCTCGCCACCCTCGCCCCCACACTCGCGCGCGTTTACAACCGTCCGTCGCCTCACGCAGCGCCTTCTTGATCTGTCTCACTGACTGTCCCTACCCCCCTCTCTCTTTCTTTCTCACCTCTCTCATCTTGACCAGTCTGGACCACCACCACCAAACAGGAGTCCCAATAAAAACAACAACAACGGAACGCAGCTCTCTGGAATTATTTTGGATCTTTTTGTTTTTACTTGTTCTTGTTGAGTGGTTAGATTTTCTGATGCCCTCTCGTGAATCGCAGTCGTGGTGCCACGGGACTGTGGCACTTGTTGTCGTGCTGCTGTTGTGCATGGTGGTGTGCGGTGCGGATGCGGTGAACGATCACGCGCAGCTCCACTCCTTTTTTCCGCCAATCCTCCAGCACTACTGGCAAAACGGATTTCTGTTCTGGTCCTTTGGAAAGCAGACGGTTGTCACGGACAGCTACGTGCGTCTGACAGAGAATGAGGCAGGCAGCACCGGCTACCTGTGGAACCGCCACGAGAATGACATGGGCAGCTTCGAGTTCAACGTGACGGCGCGCATGCTCGACCGTGACGGGTCGTGGTTCTCATCGGGAAACGCCAAGAACGGTCTTGGCATCTGGTACACCGTCAAATCGGCGAACCCACTCGCTGACACATCCTTCTACGGCTTCGAGAGGTCATTTGACGGCTTTGGTGTCGTGCTGGACCACAGCAACACGATAACACTGTATGTTGGCGAGGGTGGCGCCGCCGGACAGAGCGTGCCCCGCGCCGTGGCGACTTGCTCCGTGTCATCCTTGAAGGAGAACTTCATCACCATCTCGACGACGTACGACGATGCGCAACGGGTGACGGTCTTTTACACGAAGCACAACAACGCAGACATGATGGCCGCGGATGCACTAGAGTCGACAAACTACGTCGCGTGCCTCACGGCGAACGTCAATGCATTCGACTCCAACGCTGGTCGCCACTTCGGCGTCACGGCGTCCAACGCGGAGTCGGAGCAGACGGTGCACGACATCCATAGCGTTTTCATGACCCCACTCAGCGACGTAGACGCACATGAGGTGGAGGAACAGCGTGTTCGCAATGTGCACTTGTTTGACGGTGAAAAGAGTTCTGCTGGCCGCCCCACTCTGAACACGCAAGATGAAGAGGCCGAGGAGGGCGAAGAGAGCGAGGATGTGCCGGAAACAACCAGTCGCCCAAAGCCCACCAAAAAGAAGGGCAAGAAGAGGGTGAAAAAGTAGAGAGAGTGAGAGCGGGAGTGAGAGAGGGAAAAATGCCAGACACAAAGAGTGTGACTGGCATAACCCCCCTCCCTCCCCCTTTTTGTCCTTTCTCTTGGGTATGGGCTGTTTTCGTGTTTTCGTGTTTTTTTTTTGCGCTTTGCGTGACATGCACCCTACATGTTGACTGAGGTCAAACAAACACAAACACACACACACACACACACACACGTACGAACAAAACACACACACCCATGTTGACATCGTGTCTTGCAGCGATGTGAATTACCAAACAGGGCCCTAGTCATTTCCTCTCTGCCGCACACGCGCGTGTGGAGCAAAGGAGTCGGCCACGTACTGTGACAGACCTCCTTCGACACACAACACGAGCTCGAACCTGCCATTTGCCACATGTGTGGACGTGAGTGGCTGGGGCGGCAGCCCATTTTTTTTTTTCGTTGCTCCGAGCCGTGGATGTGCTCTGTTGTTGTTGGGTATCACAGGATCGCTTCATTTTGTCTTTCCATACCTTGTCTCCTGCCCTTCCTCGTTCACATCTTCAAACAGCAGTGTGACCACTGGCCGTTGCGACACCCCTCCCCTGATCGTATAGTAAACAGAGCGTTTTGTGCAGTTCGGCTCGACTGGGTACTCCCAAACTGCAACACCAACCACCGCCACCGCGTGACTCTCTCTTTGCGCCTCACGTCCGCACTATCGTTGTCACGTACTTGAGAAAGCAGACTTTTATCGACGTCATATTCACCAAAACAAGATCGTCTGACCGAGCACACAGACTTGTACTAGTAGCAAATTCGTGTCTGTGTTTACAAAAATATAGTTATATACACACACACACACACACACACACAAACATCCTCGTCGCGTGCTACACAACTTCCACTGTGTAGTGAGGCACGCTCAATTTTTGTTCTTTCCTTGTTCTTCTTCTGTTTTCATTTTTCGTTCGTGTTGCTGCTCGCTAGCTGTTTCCTTTTCTCCGCACTGCGGTCTTTCTGTTTTCACCTCTCTTACAATGGGCTCATCTGACTCCGGGAAGCGGACCGTGCCGCTGATCGATGCCCTCATTGCGTACGAGCGCAAGGGAGTCGGCATCGACATGACGCTCAAGACGGTACTGGGTGTGTCGCGTCTGTTTATGATCTACAGCAGGTCAGAGGAACAGGCGGCGAACCTTTTTGGCTTTGCTGACGCCATTGTGGAGTGCCGAATGCTGTGCAACTTCGGTCGCCCTGGTATGACCGCGTACCAGGGGTACACCTTCGCCAAGAAGCGCAAGACACTCGACTTTTGGTACTGGCTCTTCAACTTGCTCTCCACCATCCTGCGCTTTCCGGAGCAGCTGAGCGGTGATTTAAACTACCTGCAAAAGACGGTGATGCACAGCTGGAGCCGTGCGCGGCTGTCGTTCTACTACCGCTTCTTCAAGTCCCTCTCCTTGACGTGCGGGCTTCTGGCGGAGATTTGCCGGCACCGCGGCTTGCTGCATAAGCAGAGGCACGCCAAGACACCGGCGTCCAAGTGCAAGGCGAAGGACGACCTGTTTGTCTCGAACCTTCTCATTGTGCGCTCCTTGGCGGACATGTACGTCTACTACAAGTGGATCCCCCAGTACAACCCTATCAAGACGATCGAATACAGCTGCGGCGCGCTTTCTGGCTTGATTGGCGTGTACCTCGTCTGGAAGGATGTGCGCTTCGAGAACGTGCCAGAAGGGCATGTGGTGAAGCCGTTGTCGCCGGAAGCACCGACGACGCCGACGGAGCAGGTCTCACCTACCTCACCTGTCCGCAGCGACTCCAAGAATTTTATGCTGTGCAATTCGCATCTTATTGCCTCTCCGCGACTCGGGCTCTCCGATTCCCTCAAAGACAGCTTCATTGGCGATGAGTAGTCGCGGCGCGCTGCCACCTTTGCGTGGTCTGTTCACCCAAGGCAGACGCACACACACAAAAAAAACCTGAGCTAAACCACTCACTCACTCAAAAATGATCAAATGACCGTTAATTAAAAAAAAACCATCACATAATGCTGCGAAAGACTAAAGCTGTGCGCATCTATGTGTGTGCGCATGTGTGCATGCTTCGCAATTCGATGTCGCGCATTGCCTTGGCCTTGGCCCAAGCCTCACTATTCTTGCCTCGCTTTGTTCTCTCGCCTTGGCGTGTTTGTGAAGTGCCTCGTCCGCCGCGTACTTGCAAACCATTTCCATACTGTTCTTATGATTCACTTCTCCTGGCATAACATCACAGCTCATGCCCGGACCTCCATCAAGATGTCGCGGACGTCTTCTGGCAGATCGAAACCGGTGCGTACCCGCACAGGTGCCACGTGCGCATTCACTGCGCGGTGGTTTTTGTTTCCCCATCTCCCATTTTTTGTTTGTTTGTTTTGAACAGTTGAACACATACAGTCATAACAATGACGACCGCCGACCACACACAAAAAACAACAACTACCCTGTCACGGTAGCATCAACAATAGGTATAGGTCGCACAGCAGTCTGTTGAACACGCTCATCTATTCTGGAGAGCCTTTCCGAGCTGGCGTGGCGAGTTGTGTCACACGGGCGTTCCAAGTCCCCGCGCCGAACGGTTCGAATGATACGTTTCTCTCTCAGCAACCGTACACACTTGCTGTGCAACGTTGCAGTTTTTGATTTTAGCTGCTCAATGCACACAAGTCAATCGCATCTCTTCACGTTCATTTGTCGTTGCTCTCCCCTCTCCTCCCCTCTCCTCTCTACCTGTTGAGTCCATTCTATTGTTTAGATGTGCAGCGATGACGCACCTCGTGCGGTTGACACAGCTTTCGGTGACGGCTTTCCCCCTAAACTCGCCTTGCGCACACTGATGAGTTGTAGGGTATTCACTTTCACCAAGATCACGACATACAAGACAGCCATGGAATACACCTAAAACAATAGCAAACACAACAACCTCAAAAGGAATCATTGTCACGTAGAACAGCACGCAGACGTGACTGGCCACCACAGAACAAGAGCAGCCAAGGACACTCCAAAACAGTGTTGACGCAACAGCGCACAGATACTCCAACCTTTTCCATTCACCTTCAGTACGTGTTGGAAAAGCGGAGTGCTTTCACCTTCTCCTTTACCACCACTTGATGCACCTCTTTCTCCTCGCCTCGTTCTCCCTCTCTCTCCTCTGTTTCTCGACTAAAAAAGCTAAGTGGCTGAACCGCTCTTCTCTTGTTTTCTCCATCGCTATCACACAAAGACGAACGTGCGCACGCGCGAGTGAGCAGGAGGTGCGGGAGAAAAAAAATAGGTTGCAGAAAACTGTGAAATCCTCGTTGTCAGCGCCTGTCTGCCAGGTTGCTTCTCGTCGGGACATCGGCGCTTTTTTTTTTGTTCGTTGAGATATTCTCGTCTCCGATTTTTGTTAGTTTTGGGTTCTTTCTGTCCCATATCCGTTCCATCCCTCATCCTGTGTGTTCTCCAATCTGAGTGTTTCTTTCTTTTTTACCCCCTTCAGTGCTCTTTTCTTTTCTTTTCCCTTTTCCCATTTCCTTCTCTCTCACTCTCTCTGGTCCGTAAGTGGCCCCCCCCTTCTCTCTTGACCCTTCTCTGCTCTTTGGTTTCTCCGTCCCCTATCAATCAATCAAAACCGGTCCCCACGCTGTCAGACGACAAAAAAAAAGGAACAGCAGAGAGCTTGGTTTCCGACGACGAGAGCCAAACGAAAGTTTAACAACGACATCAACGTCTGTGTCAGAGAGAAAAGGTTCCACTACACAGTCGCCCGACACGACTGTTTACAGCCTTACGGCACCGACAACGTTCAGCTGGCAAGCAACAACAAAGCGACCATAGCAGCACACCATGGACGGCGACGCGACGCACCCCCTCATTGGGCAACTGCGTCCCATCTTCGCGGAGCTGTTCACAGCGAGCCGCGAGAACTTACCGCTTGTGATTCTGAAGCTTGACTACATTATTGAGGAGGAGAGAGACGCTCTTTTCCATCGAAATGCGATGAAGTCGTCCGCCTCCTCTACGTCGAATCAGAAGGCCCTCTCGACGTGGCTCAATCGGCAGTTGCGGGAGCTGTTCGAACGCCCGCAAACACAACTCGCGGGCGTGCGCGTGCTCCGATCCCTCCTCACCGTGGAGTACATGGACTTGAACGAGATGACAAAGCTCTTCTCAGAATTGCTCGTCCGGTACGTCCTTGAAACGTCCGACTACGAGGGCGGCCTCGAGGCGGTGGATGTGTGGGGCTCCCTTCTCGTCAACGGCAGCAGTGTCGTCGAGGGTATCATCACCAACTGCCTCAACTTCTCCATCTCACTCCTCATGCGCAGCGGGCACGACGTCGCCTTTCTGGAAGACACGTCGAACCAACGCCAAGGACTGACCTCCAGCAGCCGTGCACACCGACACAACCCGTACGGCTCGCGTGACGACGACGGCGCTTCTAGGCAGACGCAGAACTCACCGCAGACGGAGGGCACCTCGCCGCAGCTCACAGGCTCGCCGAGTACTTCGCCAGCCGTGGAGAACAAGCGTCCCTCACTGACCACGAGCAGCGGAGCCGGTGACGGGCCCATTGCTGTGAACGGGTCCAACGAGGTGCCCGACCACGCGACGAAGCTGTCGGGGTGCATGTTCATTCGCGAGCTCGTGCATCGCGTGCCGTCCACGGTCGTCTCGTACGTGCCAAGCATCCTGGAGGGCCTCCGTCGGGCGATGATCGACGGCAACCATCTAGTGCGCCTCACCGCCAGCGACGCGCTCTACCGCACGCTCCGCATCTCGTACCGCTCCTCGGACGCGGCATTCTGCCGCAAGTGGGTAGAGATCTTTCTCTCAGATGCGCAGCGGGGGCTGAACTACGGCGTGGAGGTGGTCTTGCAGGGCTCACTCTTGTCCTTCAAGGCCGTGCTCATGTCCCTTGCTGATGGGGAAGCGGACAGCACCGTCGTGGAGCCGTCGCCAGCGAGTGCGCAGAGCATCCTCAGCATCTGGCAGTATGTGAACACCAACCTCACGGAGAAGACACAGATCAGCCTGGAGGCACGCAAGGAGCTGCTCAACACGCTGCCTCTCCTGGCACGGTACGACAAGAAAACGTTCAAGGAGACCACGGTGCCGCTCCTGCATGAGCTGTGCCACCGCGTCTTCACCGCCACGACCGGGCCTGACGACCGACCGCTGCTGTTCTTGACTATCGCACAACTGTTCCAGGTGCTGCCGGAGATTGTGCCGCAGTTCCTGGACAACATGATGCTCTACGTGGAGCAATCACTCGTGACACGAGGGTCGCGTGGCCGCTGCCCAGAGGCCGTTGCCTGCTTTGGCACACTCTCCGAAGTGGACCCCAACGCGGTGCGGCCCTTTCTCCGCCACGTCCTCGGCCCCCTCTTCGCCGGCTCCATCACGGAGGACTTTGCGCAGAACGTCGCCAAGATCTGCTCGGCCTTCCCGGAGCTGCGGTCGACGTGCTTGTCCAAGATGCTCAACTCCATCGCCGCTCAGCTTGTCGCGTCACGCAACCGCACCATCGCTGCCGCGTCCTCGGCTGAAGAGAACCGCCGTTTCGTGCTGGAAAGCCTCAATGCTCTGAGCAGTCTGGACTTCAGAGGGTACTCGACGCTGCACTTTCTGTGCGACGCCATTCTGCGCTACGTCACAGATCCGTTCGAGGACGTCCGACGCAGCGCGATCAACCTGTGCTTTCAACTTGTCCTCTCCGGCTGCTCGCAGTCGCCGTGCGAGATGACCGCGGCCGGCGTCGTGATCCACCACGGACAGGAGCACATGCGCCTGATCACTGCCGTCGTGCGCAAGCTCGTCAATGCGGCCGTGGCGGACCCCGAGAGCGACATCCGACTTCACACGCTGGAGCGGTTCACACCGGCCTTTGATGCCACGCTGGCACTGCAGGACGTCGCCACGATGCTTTTCCCCGCGCTGAACGACAAGCACCAGAACCGCCTCGCTGCCGTACGTCTCCTTGGACGCATCTCCAGCCGCAACCCCGCCGTCATCTACCCCCGACTGCGGCGTGTCATGGTACAGTGCGTCGCGGACATCCGTCTCTTCCAGCTCCCCAAGAAGCAGGAGCAGGCGACACTCGTGCTGAGCACGCTTGTCGAGTCGGCGCCTGGGATGGTGTACCCGTACGTGCCGTCGCTGCTCAACGACTGCGCGACGCGGCTGCGGGAGTCGAACCAGCCCACGCCGGTCATCACGGCGCTTCTTTCGTGCATCGGTAAGCTCGCACGCTACGCGCAGGGCCCCGAGGTGACGACCGTGGCGAACATCCGCCCCTTCGTCGTCGAGCACATCCTGGACTCATCGAGCATTGCGAAGAAGCAGGAGGCGATCCGCGCCTTGGGCGACATCATCCGCACCACCAAGGACGTGCACGTGTACGACGCCCACCCTGAGCTTCTCCCAGTGCTCCTGTCCGCTTTGCACGGTGGCTTCAAGGAGACGTGGCCAGTCCGTGCGGACGTGCTGAAGTTGATGGGCATCATGGGCGCTGTGGACCCCGTCAAGGTGAAGGAGATTGTGCGGCGTCTGCGCGACAACGGCGTCGACACGAGCTCTGAGGACCTGATGCTCCACGGCGGCCCGCTGCGCGAGGAGGTGGTGGCCGAGCACGTCGTGAAGAACGTCCTGACGGTGCTGCGGCTGCCATCGCTGACAGACGAGCAGTGCATCTGCGGTGTCAATGTCGTCGCCAACGTCGTCGCGCTCTCTCTACGGGACGATGTCAGCGTGGGCAACTTGTCCAGCTACTACGAGGAGATTATCAACACGGTCCTGACACACATTCGCAACCAGCCAAAGATACGCGAGAAGCTTCTCCGCCTGCTGTGCAAGCTTGCGTACGTCCTCGGGCAGCACCTGCGTCCACACCTGCAGCGCCTCGTCAGCGAGGTCGTCACGTTTCTTCCGTCGGCGGAGCGGGGTGTGCTGGTGGAGGTCTTGTGCTTCCTGAGCGAGCTGCGCCGGTCGTTCCGCGAGGAGTTCCGTCCGTGCCTGTCGTCCATTCTCCCCCCACTCATCGACGCCGTGCAGGTCGACCCGGTGCGGACGGCTGAGCCGATTTTCGCCTTTCTGATGCAAATGAACGTTCTGCTCAGCGGCTCGCTGCACCACGTGCTGCCGTGTGTGTGCGACGTGGCGTCCAACACATCGCTGCCTGTTGTGTGCCGTACCAGCGCACTTGACGCGGTCCGCCACCTGGCTCGACGACTGCCCCAGATGGCTCTGCACGCCTCGCGGTGCATTCACTGCCTGTGCCGCGTGCTCAAGGAGGCGGACTGTTTGCAGGTTGCAGCCGGTTTCTTCAACGGTGGCGGCAGCCAGCCCAACGCGGTGCCAATGGAGACACTCGTGGCTGTCGCGCTGGACGCGCTGCGTGGCATGGCACGAAACCTCGGCAGTGACTTTGAAAAGTTCTCGCCAATGGTGTTTCTCGTGCTCGACCACTACGGGCGCGACGGGCAGGAGATCCGCAGCTTCATACAGAGCGCCGTCCGCTCCACCGGGCGTGTTCTTGCGGGGGACACGACCGACACCTCCAACGAGGAGGCCGCGGCGCGGTACCGCACCACGATGCCGCCTCAGCGCCGCCGAGGCGACGAAGGGTTCTTCTACCTGCGCAACGTCCTGACAGCGCGCGATCGCGAGTCGGAGGAGGACTGGAATCTCTGGCTGAAGCAGCTGTCAGTCGAGCTGCTGCGGTCGAGTCCGTCCTACGCCCACGGCTTCGCGTACCAACTCGCCCAAATTCACGAGCCGTTTGCGCGCCACATGCTGCACTCGGCCTTTGCGGTGTGCTACGAGGAAATGGACAGCGGGACGAAGGACATGACGGTGTCACTTCTGGGAAACGTACTGCGCAGCCCGCGTGTGAGTTCCGAGGTCCTGCAGGAGCTGCTGAACATCTCCGAGTACATGGAGCGTCTCGAGATGCAGTTCAAGCCGAAGGACGTCTCCCCGCGCAACTTGCAGGCCGGCCTCTTGTTCGACCTGGGAACCCTGATGGGCAGCAGCGCGCGGTGTAACCTGTATGCGAAGGAGCTGCACTACGTTGAGATCCAGTTCTACACCCTGACGTACCAGTACGAGCGGAGTGTCGTGCGCGGTCGCCCGACGCCGCTGCCGGCGGAGGAGTGGCGCGCGCTGGTGCGCCTGTGCGAGAAGAGCATCTACCTGTGCAACCTGCTCGGCCTCCGCGAGAGTGCGGAGGGCATGCTCAAGTACATCCAGGAGAACTTCTCGTTCCTGACGGGGAAGCCCGCGTCGGAGATGCCGCTCATGATGGATGCACAGCTGTTTGAGAAGCTTCAGTGGTGGTCGCAGAGTCTCAAGGCGTACCAAAAGAACCTTCAACTGGAGCCGGGCAAGGTGCAGAACATGGTCGGTTTGATGCGCTCTCTGGACAACCTCGGCGACTACGGGCGTCTTCTCGAGTGCTGGAAGCTCTTCTCCCCGCGCGTCAGCCGAAAGGAGGCGATGGAGCTGGCACCGTATGGCTCGCACGCGGCCTGGCTGCTTCGTGCGTGGGACGACATGGCGAACATCACCGAGTACATGACCGATGAGGGTTACGTTGGCACCACCGCAGTCTTCTACCGCGCTGTCAATCTGGTCCGCAAGAAGCAGTTTCACGAGGCAGAGCCCGTTATTCAGCAGTGCCGCAAGCGGCTCGACTCCACGCTGTCGGCCCTCGTTGCGGAAAGCTACGACCGCGCTTACGGCTTGTTTGTTGGCATTCAGCAGCTGAGCGAGCTGGAGGAGTTCGCCTTTGTCGCCAAGAATCCGCAAGGGCTCGACCACTGGCAGGAGCTGTGGGAGACGCGACTGGCCGCCATGGCCTACGAAGGCTGGCCGGGCACACTGGCCAACCACACCCTCATGATCCCTCCCTCAAAGGAGCTGGACATGTGGTTGCGGTTTGTCTCCATGTCGCGTCAGAACGGACGTGAAAGTACCTCGAGCGAGTTGCTCTATGAGCTCCTTGGGTTTCAGTCGATTCGGAGCGCGCTGCAGCAGACCAGGCTGCCGCAGCCGGCGGTCGCGTTGGCCTCGTTCCAGCACCTCTATGAGACAAATGAAAAGGATGAGGCCGTGGAATTGCTGACTGTCTACCTCCGCGACACGGCCCAGGTCGACGCCGCGACACTCTCGCCAGAGAAGCGCAAGAATTTGGCGCTGTGCCACTCGAAGCTCGCGCACTGGCTCTTCACGGCATGCATGAAGAACGACGCGCAGGGCTTGCAGGATCCGCAACTCGTGCAAATCACCGGCTACTTGGAGCGGGCAACCGCGCTGGACGACCAGAACGGTCACATTTGGCACACCTGGGCACGCTTCAATCACAGCCTCGTTGACTACTCACGGCGGCACAAGATGAGTGTGGATGCGCAGAACGAGTATGTTGTGAACGCGATGGACGGCTACCTGCGCGGCGTGTGCCTCTCCCAGGAGCTTGAGGACGTACTTGGCTTCTTGTCTCTCTGGTTCACGCACGCCACCACGTTCACGGAGCAGGTCACCAACGAGGTGCGTGCCAAAGTGACCCTCGTCAGCCCCACCGCGTGGCTCAAGGTGATTCCCCAGATCATCGCCCGAATGCACTCCCGCGACGCCATCATCAGCGAGTCGGTGCAGCAGCTTTTGGTCATCATCGCCAAGGCACACCCCCAGGCGCTGCTGTACAGCCTCAACGTCACCAACGCCAGCGAGGTGAGCGTCGACACGCCGGAGATGCTCGAGCGGCGCAAGGCGGCCCAGCGCATTTTCACTCGCATCACAGAACTCCACCACAACGGGCGCGCTATGGTGCACGACGCGGCTGTGGTGTCCCGCGAGCTGGTGCGCTGCGCGGTGCTTTGGACAGAGCTGTGGTTCGATGAGCTGGAGCGGGCGTGGTTTCAGTGGGGCAAGGACAAGAGTGCGCACAACGTGCTTGTCCTCCTTGGCCCGCTTCTCGGCCAGCTGAAGAACCCCGAGACGATGGCGGAGTCGCACTTTGCGTCCGAGTTCGGCGATCTGCTCTACGGTGCGTACGAGTACGTCGAGAAGGCTGCCGCCTCGGGCAACAACGTGTACATGGAGGAGGCTTGGAATCGCTTCAAGACCGCCGTGAAGCACATGGATGAGCAGATTAACAGCATGTCCTCGCTGGCACTGCAGCTGGTGAGCCCCAAACTGCTGGAGGGCGGGACGAACCTGGCCGTCGTGGTCCCGGGCCAGTACAACGAATCCGGTGTTTTCCCGCGCATTGCGTCGTTTCAGAGCACGCTCAAGGTCATGAACTCCAAGCAGCACCCGCGGCGCCTCTACATGAACGGCACGGACGGTGTCCTGTACAAGTTCCTCCTCAAAGGTCACGAGGACCTGCGTCTGGACGAACGTGTCATGCAGCTGCTGGCCTTTGTGAACACGCTTCTGGAGAAGCACTCCGCGGTTCAGCGGCGGGACTGCCTCATCCAGGTCTACTCCGTCACCCCACTCAGCGACAACGCCGGCCTCGTTGGCTGGGTTGACCACTGTGACACTCTGCACCAGCTGATACGCGACTACCGTGTGCACTCGAAATACCTGTCTATCGAGGTCAACTACATGGACAGCTTCGGCGTCGATCTGGACCGACTTACCGTCATGCAGCACGTCGAGCCGTTCGAGTTTGCGCTGGAGAACACGGATGGCTCGGACCTGGCCAACTCGCTCTGGAAGCGCGCGCCGAGTGCCGAGTCGTGGCTGGACCGCCGCACGACGTACGTCTGCTCGCTCGCGACCATGTCCATGGTGGGCCACATTCTCGGCCTTGGCGATCGCCACCCGTCGAATCTGATGATTCACGCCTTCAGTGGCCGCGTCGTGCACATCGACTTTGGCGACTGCTTTGAGGTGGCCCAAACACGCAGTGCCTTTCCGGAAAAGGTGCCGTTCCGCCTCACGCGCATGCTGGTGAAGGCGATGGAGATGAGCGGGATCGAGGGCCTGTTTCGGCACGGGTGCATGACGGTGATGAGCGTGCTCCGCGAGGAGGGCAGCAGTATTCTGGCGCTGCTCGAGGCGTTCGTGCACGACCCGCTCGTTTCGTGGTGGCGCGAGGACCCCAGTGACGGTCACGCATCGTCATCGATCGCATCCAGCGCGATTGTCTCCGTCCAGAACACCCCTGGCCGAAACAACAACATCACCAACGCGGCGTACAACGCGATGGGCGAATCGTTTCAGCGACATGCATCGTATCGCAGTCGCGGCGGCGTTGGCAGCGTCAACCGAAGCCGTTCCGTCCGCGCAGTGTCGCTGGCCAAGGCGGTGAGTGAGCGCTCATCGATGGACGTCAGCGTCAACTCGATTCACCAATCCAATAAGGCTCATCGCGTCGTCGACCGCATTCGCGAGAAGCTGGAGGGCCGTGAGTTCACACAGCGACACCGCGACGGAACCACCGACGGACCCCACCATGTCGAAGAGGGCCTTTCCGTGGGCGATCAAGTCGCGCGACTCATCGTTGAAGCGACCGCGAACGAAAACCTGTGTCTGCACTTCCGCGGGTGGTGTCCGTTCTGGTAGTTGTTGTCTCAGTCATCTTCCTCAATATGCGCGGAGTGGTTGCGTATCGGTACTGGCAACGGACATCATGTTGTGTTGTTTTTGTTGTTACTCTCGTTGTTGTTTTTGGTCGCGCAGTTTTTCCATCTTTCCGTTTTTGTTTACCTAGTCAGCCCTTTTTTGTTCTGTGTGTTGGATTGCCCCCCCCCAAAAAACGAAAAGTGAAAGCAGCATTCACGGAAAGTACACCCCCCTTTTCACGTTTCTGTTCTTGTCGCGAGTGCATGTCAGGATTCCGCAGTCAACGTCCTCAATACCTTGATCTCCCTCGCAAAACGAGACACTGTCGCACTTGGCAACGCGTCGGAAAGATGCCACATGTGTTCACGAGGTGCGATCGGAAACTGTCTGAATCCGTCTACGCACGCGTGCATACATGCACATGTAGGCACACAGTGTATGCGCAGACCTTATCTACCCCGCAATGTTCACACTCCACCCTCTTTTTTTTTCTCTCCTCCCATCCCGGTACGCGCATTTACTTCTGACAGTGTATCTAGATATCATCTGTGCCGCTATATTCCTATCGACCTCTTGCTCCGCGCTCCTTTTCTTCATCGTCTCGCCACTTGAAAGCACACTAAACACCACAAAATGACAGAACTGTCAGCGTCTCCAAATTGCGGGCCGCGGCCGACGCTGCGTGACTACTTGGGAAGCGACCCGAAGCGCGTGGTCGTGCTTGATGGCGGACTGGCAACCCAGCTTGAGGCTCGAGGTTGTGACCTCAACGACCCCTTGTGGTCGGGAAAAGTACTACTCGATGCCCCGGAGAGAATCCAAGCAGTTGCACAGGACTTCTACGAGCGCGGTGCACGTTGTGTCATCACGGCAAGCTACCAAGCCACCCCACAGGGCCTCCGCCGTCAGCGCCCTAACCTCACCGAGGACGCGGCCATCGAGGCAGTGAAGCAGTCCGTCTTGCTCGCGCAACACGCCCGTGACAAGCATGAACGACGTGGCCACGGCCCGCTGTACGTCGCCGGCTCTGTCGGCCCGTACGGCGCCTTCTTGGCGGACGGCTCAGAGTACCGCGGCGACTACGCCCTGAGCGAGGCCGAGTTTCAGGACTTCCACCGCCCGCGCATTGCGGCGTTGGTGAGCGCAGGCGTGGACGTGCTCGCGTTGGAAACCCAACCTTGCGCCGCCGAGGTACGGGCGCTCGTGCGTCTCCTTGAGCAGGAGTTTCCACATGTGCCAGCATGGGTCACTTTCACCACCCACCCTGAGCACCGTGACACCCAACTTGCCGATGGCACGGCGTTCGCGACGATCGTGCCTCTCGTTGCTGCCTCACCGAGCATCTTGGCGCTTGGCGTTAACTGCGTCCCGCTCGCGTCGGTCACCGCAGCCCTTGAAAGCCTCTCTCGACTTACGGCGAAGCCACTTGTCGCGTATCCAAATTCTGGGGAAGTCTACGATGCCGTCGAGAAGGTGTGGCACCCGGCACATGCCGTCGCGTCAACGTCAGGCACCACGACGGAGCCGCAGAGTCTGGCGTCGGACTGCGGCGCGTGGTGCGCTGCCGGTGGACGACTGCTTGGTGGCTGTTGTCGCACAACTCCCGTGGACATCGCAGCCCTCGCCGCGCGCTTGCGTGAACAGGGTTATAGCTGCTAGTGCATCGACCCAAGTTGCGTTTCGTCACCTCGCACCACAGGAGGTGCTGTCCAGTATGACTACGATTTTTCAGCGTTTCCCCCCCTCCTTTCCCACATTCAGTCAACAAACCAAGCACACCAACCGAAAAACCAACAACAAGACAAGGTTCTACAGCTTCGACCATTGGAGTCACATTCCTGGCTGTGCAACTCTAACAGCCTCCGCGAAAGCAGAGCGTGCCTCCTGTTTCAACTGTTTTTTTTTGTTTCTTCATTGTCCGAGTGCCTTCCACCTCCACTTCTTCCTCCCTCGTTTCCCCACTTCTATCATGCACAACGTGTCTTCTCTTCTTTGCACATTATGCGATCACGGGATCTTTTCTGACTGATAAACGATAACATATCATAAACACAACGCCAACATCAAGTCATAACCCCTAACACTTAACTCAAAAGACTCTCCCCCACAAAAAAACCAATATCCCCCTTTCCCGTGCGGAAACAACAAAAGATCTTTTCTTAAAACAAGCCTGTAACGCTAGCGATTGAAGTCACGACATACACAATACAATAGCACGCCATTTGCGATAACCATCGTACGTCCCGACTTGAACACATTCGCAGCAAACTCCCCCAAAAGGACAAAACGAAGCAAACATGAGCTCCAGCTCTGCTGACGCCGCTGCCCCGCAGCCTGTGCGCGCCGCAACGCCCGACAACAAGGAGGCCAAGAAGGCCGCGGCAGGCGATTATCCGACCGAGGACCCAGCCCCGGCAAAGCCGGCCGAGAAGAAGCCGGCCGAGAAGAAGCCCGCGGCCGGCGAGTATCCGACCGAGGACTCCGCTGCGGCAAAGCCGGCCGAGAAGAAGCCCGCTGAGGAACCACCAGCCGAAAAGAAGCCCAGGGCCGCTGACGCTGTTGCCTCGCCGCCGCCCGGTGATGCTGCTAATCCTGTGAAGGAAGAGGAGACCCAGCCGGACAAGGATGCCCCTAAGCAGCTGGAGGATGAGTACGGTGATGCCCCCGCGTTCTGCTCCCCTGGCAACATGGGTGTCGTCCTCGTGCA
>JASANR010001463.1:0-63827 GCA_030849635.1 Wallacemonas sp. MBr04 | reverse complement strand
CTGCTTTCACGAGGTCGGCAAGCCGCAGGCAGACGACACCGTCATCCTCCGCATGCCGGAGCATCCGTTCTGGGGTCTGCATGCAACCGTTTCCAACTGCCATTCGTACCTCCTTGTCACGTTCTCTGATGGCTGCGAACGCGAGACAATCCTCTGGGTGGCAAGCTTGCCCAAGACCGTGGCTGACCTGGCGAAGCCACTCGAGTATCGCAAGGTGGTGCCCGAGTTCGTGAGCGAGTACGATTTTCTTGGCAACGATGGCCCCGTCTTCTACTTTGCCTGCACGAAGGGTGCACCGCGAAAGATGGTGGTGTCTCTGAACGTGGAGACAAACGAGGAGAAGGTCATCATTCCAGAGCAATCCTCTGTCCTCAATCATGTCGCTCTCGTGCGGGGCACACTGCTTCTTTCCTACCTTCAGGATGTCAAGGATGTCCTGTACTACTGCACGCTCCAGGACACAACAATGAAGCGTCTTGAACTTCCCATCGGCACCATCACCGAACAGTTTGCGGAGCGGAATTGTGATCACGTTTCGTTCAAGATCTCGTCTTTCCTGCTGCCTGGCCGCGCCTACGTGGCCGACATCAAGGACCTCTCCGGGACCCTGCGCGTCCAGAGCGACGACACCGTGGAGGGCTTCAACGCCGACGACTTCGTCACTGAGCAGCGATTCTACCCTTCCAACGACGGCACGAAGATCCCCATGTTCGTTGTGCACAAGAAGGGTGCTGTGTCCCCGCAGTCGCCAGTGTACTTGCACGGCTACGGTGGCTTTGACATTGCGTTGATGCCTGCCTTCAATCCCGTCTACATTATGTTCATCGCCAATCTTGGAGGCGTGCTGGCAGTGGCGAACATTCGCGGCGGCGGCGAGTACGGAAAAGAATGGCACGATGCCGGACGCCGCGCGAACAAGCAGAACTGCTTTACCGATTTTATTGCCGCCGCCAAGTATCTTCACGCGAGTGGCATCGGCTCACCCGCAACGACGTCGATTATGGGGCGTTCCAACGGTGGCATGCTTGTGGCGGCATGTGCGAATCAGTCGCCCGAGTCCTTTGGCTGCGTGGTGTGCCAGGTTGGTGTGCTGGACGCGTACAAGTTCCACAAGTTCACGATTGGGCACGCGTGGACGTCCGACTACGGCGACCCGGACAAGAAGGAGGACTTCGAGGTGCTGGAGAAGTACAGTCCGATCCACAACGTGCGCGCGGGTGTGAAGTACCCGGCGATTCTTGTCGTGACGGGTGATCACGACGACCGCGTTGTGCCACTGCACTCGCTCAAGTACGTCGCCACGCTGCAGCACGCCAACCCCGAGCTCGGTGGTCCTTTCCTGGCACGCGTTGAATCAGCTGGTGGCCACGGTCAAGGCAAACCAACCGGCATGCTCATGAGAGAGTTTGCTGATATGTACGGCTTCATCGCCAAGAACATCGGCTGCACCTGGCACGAGTAACTGTCTCAACTGTACTCACAGTCACCTCTGTCTCTCTCCGCAATTCGTCACCTCCAATCTCAGTGTTTTTTTTTCTACTATTCATACTGTTTTTTTTCTCGTTTTCCTAGGGGACTCTCCTGTGTTTGTAAACTTTTTCTTTCTTCTCCTGATTTTTTCTTGGCGCGCGTCGTCGTCTTGAAATGTCCCTGTGGTATTCTCCACATGGTCGCGTCGCCTTGTTTTACTCGCTCAGTTTTCGTGTTGCTCCCCCTTTTCGCTCCTGATTGTGCGTGTGCGGCAGTGGATGATCTATCCGACTGGAGCCCTTGTTTCCCTCCTTCCGCTCCCCTCCTGCCTCGCACTCGCCACACGCACACACACACACACGTCAACTACTTGGAGTGTTTTGATATCGTTCCACTGGCTACGCAAAGCGACAACTTTGATCGACCCCAGTACTATCTAATCTCAACAACAACTACAAAAATTATGCGCCACATCAATCGGGCGAAACAGACAAGCGTGGCAACACCATCGGCTTTGTTTTGTCCACCTTTTCCGCACATGCCATTCGCCTACGAGTCATTCCTTTCAGTCGTGACCCCACGACACCACTCTCGTGCAACTGTTGCTTCTCCACGAACAACGCTCGCATCCCTTGCTACCTTTGGTGACTCCTTTCCATCACGTCTTGCGCTCCCTCCTCTCTGTTTCTCCTTGCCTCGCTCTCCACTCACTTTGGCTGGCTGAGAGCTGCGTCTCCACTTGGTTTGCTCTACGGTGGAACACATGTCTGTCCCACCGCGTACCACAGGCGCACCTGCGCAGAGCCCCTCTGCTGCGGCAGCGGCATCAGAGGCGCCGCATGACAACACGCCAACATGGACACTTTCGGGACTGTTGCTGACCGACCTTTGGCGTGAACCGCTTCACGCAACCAGCCGCACTGCAGATCGTCTGGGCCACATCGACTTTGGCATGATCGTACCACCAGTCCGTGCGTTCATCTACTGCATGCTTGTCCCGTACCTGTGCTACCCAATCGCGGCTATCAATGCGTACGGCTTCCTGCGATGCCTCAAGACCCTGGTGCTGCCCAAATACTATCGCCGTGAAAAGTATGCGGAGCATGTCATGTACGCAATTCAGAAGCGCGTCTACGACAAGCGCTCTGGCCGCGTGATGGAGTATCAGGTCGAGGACGTCGCTGAGTTCACGCACGCTCTGTCCGTGACCGACGGGACGCGCAACCAGTTTGTCGATGACCCTGAGGCACCAAACACGGCGTATTACGTTGTGGAGCAGAAAGTGATGCGCGCCGAGGCGATCTTCACAGGCGAAAACTGGGCCTGGGCGTTCATCTCTGACAGCTGCCGTTACCTCACACCCATCGGACTGGCGTACCTGTTCCATCCTTCCTGCAAACGACTTTCCACGGATCTGGCGCTGTATGTGCAGGGCCGATTACGAGCATCACAGATTCGTCATCCTATTCTCAACTTTTTCCGCTCGTACAACGACTACAACCGCGCGCTGCAGCGAATCAACCTGACGAAGCCTGCAGGCAAGGGCGAAAAACCGTGGAGCCGCAATCTCTGATCGCGATGGCGGACGCGTACGTCTGTGCCAGCATTTTGTCGTCACAACAAACAGCTACCGCTCACCTTCTTTGGGGGTGGCGCAGCAAAACAACAACAACAACAACGCAAGCTCACAAACAATATAGAAAAACCGGAATCCAAGTATACGAAGATCGCAGCTGTATACTCGTAAACTGAGACTGTGGCAATGCGACCGTCCTCATGCGTGCATTCGCGTTGTTCTCGACTTCACGGTAGACAAATGATTGTGATTAGTCACCTCTTTTTCCTCTGTGCAGGGCGACCATCTTGAGCAGGTCACGTACTGTGGCTGTCCCCTGCATGGCCCGCGTTATGGGACTGTGCGCATCAACACTGCCTTTACAAAATACACGCCTCACCTTTATCAAGTCACCATGTTCGCTTCGTCCTCCACTCTTCCCTCTCTCTACCTCTATTCCGTGTGTTTTGACAACTTTCATTGAAAGCAATTTTTGGTTTCTGTTCTGCGAGGTGCTGGAAGCCTTCTGTTTCGTTTCGTTTACTTTGTGCTCCGTGTTTCCAGCTCGCTTGAGCACGCGGTTTACTCCTCTCCAACACGTGCTGAGTGTGTCGACAGTTCACCGCAATGGACGCGGCCGAGGCATACGTGAGTCGTCTCAAATCCGAGCGCACCCAGGAGGTCGCTCGCCGCGACGTGCGCCGCAGCTACCGCAATGAGTTTCTCGTCCGAATTGAAAAACAACGCACCGTTCGCAGCCTTGAGCGGTTGCGAGGTGACCTCTGGCAGCAGGTTTCCATGACCTCGTCGATGGAGGAGAACCTACTGAATGTGGTGTGCCGCACAACCAAGTGGTGGGAGATGCTGTGCAAGCACTCCGTGGAGCAGCGGCTGGCGCTTGAGCACGCTGAGGAGAACAAGGTTCTCCAGCACGAGGACTACCTGAAACAGGTCCAGCGAAGCGAGAAGCGTGAGGCGGAGAACATTCTTGCCAGTGATGAACGGCGCTGGCAGCTCATTCAGCAGGCGCACGATCAGAAGGAGGACGACACGCGTATGGCGGCAATTTCGGGGGCGCTTGACGTCATCTTCAGCGCACTCGACCGCAGTATTGACTTTGTGGACGCTTTCGCGGTTGCCCCGTCGAGGGAGGACCCATTACTGACGTTCGCACTGCAGGATGTCATCCAGGACGCGGTGGACGCGTCGATGGCAGCGCAGCGGCAGGGCGAGCGTCGTGCAAGCCGCAGTGCCGTGTCTGTGCGCAAGGCACAGGTCCCAGAGAAGACGCGCGAGCCCGCAGACGCCACAGAAGTCGCCAAGAGCGCTTTCCGCACCCTCTTTGGCCGATCCAACCCGTTCCCCTGCGACACGTCAGGCCGCAGCTTCACCTCTCTTGTGGCGCACTACTACTACCGCAGCGACTGTCGCACCATCAAGACGACGCCGTCCATCTATGATCTCACGCAGGTGCCCATTTTCGTCATTAGCGGACCCAAGTTCAGCGGCAAGTCGGTGCTCGCCAGCTTCCTGCAGGACACGTTCGGCTTCCAGGCAGTGTGCGCGCAGGACCTCGTCGAGAAAGCCATCAGTACCTTGGAGGATGAAGAAGATGACGAGGAGCGCGTGGAGAGCGACCTGCCCCCAGAGTCCACCGCACACACGTGGGCCGCGCTCGGGCGGCGTGTGCGCACGACCCTGCAGCAGGGTGGTGCTGTCGGTGCCGACCTTATCGCCGAGCTCCTCGCCGTGAAACTGACCGAAGCTCAGCACGAATCGTTCAACGGCATCGTCCTCGACGGTCTGCTGAATCGTCCGTCCGAGTACGACTCTCTGTGCGCCGCTCTCATCCCTCCCGTGCAGCATCCCTTTCCGCGGCTGCAGCAGTTCGTGCATGACGCTGAATCCGCCGCCACCACCAGCACCGGTCAGTCATCATCATCGTCGTCGTCCTTGCCGCATTCCGACGCGATCTGTGAGCTGCCCGAGCCTTGGCGGATGGCGCGCCTCGTGGTGGAGGATGCCCCCAGCAAGAAGGAGCAGAAGGCGCGTGGCACCAAGAAGGTGGGTGACGCCAGCGCGCTGCCGCCAGTCGTGCTGCCCGAGTTGGAGGATGTCTCTGAGGGCATCGAGGCAGAGCACACGTTCATTACCAAGGCGGAGCGGGAACTGGCGACGCAGGCAGGTATCTTCAGCAGCTACCTCCGCATTGACTGCAGCCCGCGCGAGGTGTTCAAGCGCTTTGCCGGTCTGCGCGTGGATTCGGAAACGGGCGAGGAGTACCACATGACGTATCGCCGTCCACCGCAGGACCGCATGCCTTTTCTCGTCAACGCCGACCGCACCGCAAGCTTCTCCGCGCACCTTCACTCGGTCGTCTTTGCGCAAGATCAGCAGTGGCAAGCCCTGGAGGCGCGCTTCCGCCGCGACCACCGTGCGCAAGGCCACGTGGTGCGTCTTCAAGGCGAGTGCACCGTCGACGAGCTTCGCCAACAGGGCCAGGAAGCAGTCAACCAAACACTCGAGCACTTCGTCGCTGGACAGCGCCTGTTCCTGTCCGCGCGCGACTCGAAGGACAGAGTGCGACGCTTGCAGGACCAGTACGCACGTCAGTCCCGCGCACGCGAGGAGGAGCGTGCACGCCTGGCACTCCTGTTCGAGGAGAAGAACGTGCCTCTGCCGCCTGAGCTGCTGCCGCCAGAAGACACGACAGGCTTCTACCCCGTCCCACAGGACCTGCCAGCAACGATTCTCTCTATTGCGTCGACCATGGTGGACCAGTACCGGGAGGACTACGCGTGGGGTTGGTCCTCGTTGCGCGAGTCGACCCAGCTTCTGCTGCAATATCGGCGGGGCTGTGAGGCAAGCATGCACCAGTTCTGGGGCACGCCTGATGACAAGCAGGAAACCTTGAACCGCTTCGTCGCTAGTTTCAACGCGACGCCCGCCGCACTGCGCTGCAAGCCGACGTGCAAGGACGAGCTGCACCGCTTCATCACTGAGTTGTCGGACACGTTTTACGTCCAGGTCGATCGCAAGCAGCGGGACTGCCTTGCGCGACAGCAACAGCTGACGCGCCGCGAGACGTTTCTCGAGGGTTGGCAGACGACGGTTGCAAACACCGGCACGTTCCTCGTCCAGGCCGAGGTGGAGCGGTTTGTGGTGACGATGAACGCTATCCTGCTGCACTTTGCCGCGCTCATGTCCGAGCCGCTCGCTTTCGAGGACTTTGACACCGACGCAAGCCTGCTCAACATGATGGCGAACGAGCTGTCTGCGACGACGGCAGCGGCCGGCACCTCGGACGTGGCCCCGCCCGCGACTCGCGCCGGTCGTGATGGACGCAAAGCGGGAAACACCAAAAAGAGCACGCACACCAAGGCGAGCGAGGAGACGACGGAGCACATGGTCGAGGAGGCTTTCAACGACGTGGTGCAGCGTCTCTCGACGACCCTCGAGGGCTTTGTGGAAAAAGTCAAGGACACAGCCGAGCCGAACACAAAGACGCAGAAGAAGGCAGCCGCCCCCAACGCGGCGCGTCTGGTCACACTGGCGGCGCACTGTCTGCCGCCGCTGGAGGTCGAGCTCGCCGGGACGCTGTCTCGCCTGCAGAAGGTGAAGGCTTTTGTGGGTGATCTCTTGCACCGCGGTGAGCAGCACGCCGAGCGCATCAAGAGCGAGCTCCAGAAGGTTTCGCGGGCGCGCTTCGTCGCGCAAGCCTCTGCGGTCAACACGGCCCTCTACATGTTGCGCAACTGCGTTGAGCAGGAGGTGCAGGCCCCCGCGATGCACCTCGGCTGCGGCACGTTCACCGTGCTTGGCGAAGCCCCTGCCGCACAGCCAGCTGATCCCCTGGCAAGGGCCGCCGTGGAGCGCAGCTTTTTGACGGATGTGCCACTCTTTGGGGAGGCGCAGGCTGCGTACAAGGCGCTTGTGCACCCAACCCTGAGCCTTCAGCGCCTGCTGCAGCTCATTCAGTACTTTCGAAGCGTGGCGCCGAACTTCCAGCTGTGCCGCGGCGATTTCTGTCTCGTCGTGCACGAGGCCGACTACCGCGGGGCGGCGCTAGAGGGTGAGGCCCTCAAATCCGTCTCCGCCGTGTTCGACGCCTTCGACACGCAAGCGGTCGACCTCATCGATTGGAGGGAGTTCGTCGTTCATCTGCTCTTCTGGTGCTGCGCCCCGCCGTCCTCGGCTGCTTCACAGCTCGCCAAGGCACTCTACATCAAGGAACCCACTGTCGAGCAGCTCCTCGAGACCAAGGGCGACATCGGTCTCTACCCTGTGCGCCACGAGACATTTCTGGACCTGCCCTTTTTCTTCGACGACGCGATGGAGGATGAGCGGCTGGAGGGCTACACGGCCGCACTCTGGCTCACCTTTGAAGACCCAGAAACACACATGCTTGACACGTTCCAGCTCTTGTGGTGCCTGTGTGCGGACGTTCAGCCGATCCGCGGCGCTCAAAAGGCCTTTTATCTCCTCTCGGGCATCGACGAGGGTCGTCTGAGCCTGTCGGAGTTGTTCCACGTTTTCCACGCCTCCGCCACGAATGCGCAGACGGTCGGCAAGCACGATCCCTTCGACGAGCCATATCTACAAGACCTGCTTGGTGGCGCCACGAGCGTCTCCTTTCCGGAGGCCTGTGTCTGCGTCATGGGACGCAAACTGCTGAATAGCGCAGAGATGTTCCGTCGACGCCGCTTCACTGTTTCATAGGACAGAGAAAGAGAGACAGTCAGCAGAGACTCTCTCTTTCTCTCTGATATCCCTGTGGATGACTAGCATCACAGACCTGGCAAGGAATCTCTCACGATGTAATCTCCTCCACTGACTGTATGTGTGGAACTGTCTGTCTGTACAACTCGCGGCTTCTTTTTTTTTTGTTCATGTCGGACTGACCCGTTGTCCTGTCTTGTTGTTTTACCTCTCACTCCCAATTCCGTTGCGATACGCTGCGACCCTTTTTTTTTCTCTTGTTTCTTACATCTGATGTACCTAGCTCACACTGATGAGCAACGCAATCCCGAAAAAAGATATCAATACTGAAGCATGACACGTTTCATCACAACGCTTCCTCTATCTCTGTCGCCACGTCTATTCCCTTTTCATTTGGGCTTCGTCCTCCGATGAAACGTTTTGGGAGCTTTCGGCTCATACAACGATGACGATTGCGCGTGCGAGGCTGTGCCTCTCGCTGAACAAATGGCTGCCGTCACTGTGTATTCTACACAGTCCGCTTGACTGTGAGCCTCGTTGTGACATCTCTCGACACATGGCTACTCTCACGCTCTTCCGTGCATTTTCACCTCTTCCTGTCCTCCATCCCGAAAACGTTCTCTTGGTGACCCACGCAACTATGCGTGCATGCGCATCTTTCCTCTGTGTCAGTCAGTTGGCGCGAACCGCTTTCGTTCTTGGGCGAGTACCGCGCGCAAAAATATAATTGTCGACATTGCTAAAACAACGTCTTCGAGACCTTCGGCGCTCACCCTGTTGCACTCCGTCATTCACGTACGCGACATGTCAACAAAGGACTCTGCCAAGCCCGAGCCGCAGCCGTTGAGCCACGGCCTGACACACGAGCAGATGAGTGTGTTGCGTCGCTTCTGCGGCGGCACGGTCGGCGGCGTTATGCAGGCCGCGTGCAGCCATCCGTTCGACACGATCAAGTCGCGCGTGCAGAACGGCATATTCCCCAACATTTCATCGTGCGTGCGCGACACCTGGTCACGCGAGGGCCTTCGCGGCTTTTACCGCGGCGTCACGCCGCCTTTGCTGCTCGGTGGCGTGTACAACTCCATCCTGTTCAGCTTGAATCAGCGCATGAACGTCGTCATGACACCAGCCGACCACAAGCCAGGTGCACCGCTCCCGCTCTGGCGCACCGCTGTGGCGGCGCAACTGACCGCCCCGCTGTACGTGCTTGCCCTCACGCCAATGGAGAAGATCAAGGTGCAGCTGCAGGTGCAGGGCAAAGGTGGCGTGGAGACGAGCGTCACAGGACCCATCTCGTGCATTCGCCGCATTGTCAGCACGGAGGGCTGGAGTGGCCTGCTGTCCGGCTACATTCCGACGGTGATGTCGCGCATTATTGGCTTGCCCTTTTACTTCATGGGCTTCCAGCTCACGAGCCAGTACCTGAGTGACACCAAGCTGGCAGAGTCCAAGGTGGGAAAGCAACTCCTCATTCCCATGACGGGTGGTATCATGGCAGGCTTCTGTTTCTGGTGCAGCAACTACCCATGCGACTTTGTCAAGACACAGCTTCAGGCGTCAAAGGTGAAGGTGTCCATGATGGAGGTCATTCGCACCACGTATCGCCGAGGAGGCGTCAAGGCCTTCTACAAGGGATTCACCGCGTGCCTGATTCGCTCCGCCCCAGCCAACGCATCAGTGTGGCTCGGCGTCGATATGACCACGCGTTTCATGATTGACAACGGCTGGTAATCCCCGACGAAACGATAAAACAGAACAGAAAACAAGACGTAGCCAAAAAGCTTTTGGAGACTATCAGCCACTCGCCCCCCCCCCTCTTTCTTTGCGCATGAGCGAGCAGACTCGTATCGTATCAGTCCCTTCTCACTTTTTCCTTGTTGATTCTTTTGTGTGTGTGTGTGTGTGTATGTGTGTGTTTGTCATGCTAAACGGTCGGAGTCTTATTGGATCTCCGATGAAAATGCCTTCATCAGACACTGATGCCCACCACTCTTTGTATCTCCCCCCCCCAAAAAAAAGAGTACATCACAGTTGCTGAGAATTCTCAGAGCAGAGGCACACTTCATTTGTGCTCAAACAGTCAAACAGTTTCCGAGATCAGCTCGTGACGGAAAATTCCGAACCAACGGCACGCATTCACAAGAAACAGAGTTAGTATCCTCTTTGACTTATTCGCATTACTGTTTGCACACAAACGCACACTCTTCATCTCACCCATTACCTTTATTTTGGCATATATACTTCTCACACGTGCGTCGAGTCAGTAGCGCAAGCCGGTTGCGTTTTGTTTTCCTTGTCCGTTTGTCTGCGACATACATTATCTATAGAGAAGGCGGCACACATACACACATACACCACCCGCGTGACATAGAACGCGTTTGTAAAGCGCAACTCTTCCACCTCTTGTCTTTCCTCGCTTCACTTTCCGTGCGGTTTTTTTTTCGTCATGCTTTGGGTTGACAAACATCGTCCAAAGAACCTCGCCGAGGTCGAGCTGTATCCTGAGCTGACGGGTGTGCTGCATCGCCTCGCCAGCTCCCGCGACCTTCCACACTTGCTCTTCTATGGCCCATCCGGCTGTGGAAAGAAGACGCGCGCCATGGCTGTGCTTGAGCAGGTCTATGGCCCTAGCGTGTACAACCTGCGCCTGGAACACAAGAACGTTCAGGTGACGGACAGCAAGGCGATCGACATTGCCACGCTCAGCTCGCCGCACCACATTGATTTGAACCCCTCTGATGCAGGCAACTACGACCGCGTCATTGTGATGCAGATGATCCGCGAGATTGCGCAAACGGTGCCGCTCAAGATGGGTGGATTGGGTGTGGGGGGTGGTGCTGACAGTGGCGTTGTGCCGTACAAGGTGGTCGTTCTCAACGAGGTCGATCGCATGAGTCGCGCCGCACAGCACGCGCTCCGCCGCACCATGGAGAAGTACATGAACACGTGCCGTATCGTGCTCATTTGCAACTCGACGTCGCGCCTGATCGCCCCACTGCGCTCGCGTTGCCTTGGCATCCGCGTCGCATCACACTCAAAGGACAACTTGACACTCGCGGTGCGCAAGGTGTGCGAGGCGGAGGGGCGCCCTGTGCCGTCGGCAAGCTTCCTCGCCACGTTGGCTCAGCGCTCACAGGGCAACCTACGCCGCGGACTCCTCATGCTGGAGGCGGCGGCCATGAACCAGGTCGACCTCAGCGGCAATGGCGCGGCCATCCCGGTGCCAGATTGGAAACTGTACCTGGACGAGATCACCAGCGACATCATGACTGAGCAAACACCGAAGAAGCTCCACGAGATTCGCCTCAAATTCTACGACCTGCTCAGCCAGTGCATTTCTGGCGAGACCATTCTCAAGACACTCGTGGACAGCCTTCTCGTGTCCGTGCCGGCGCAGATGCAGATGCCAGTGCTCCAGCTCGCTGCCAAGTACGACCATAACATGAAGCTTGGCACCAAACCTATTCTCCACCTGGAGGCATTCGTCGCAGCCGTGATGCGCACTCTGAAGGGCAGCGCATAACGTCTGGTCTGTGGTGAGAGGAAGGCGTTGCTCAAGCGTTGCACATCCGTGTGCCATGCTCACACAGTGGGTACGATTCAACGCTGTTGTTGTTGTTTTTTGGGAGGTGAAGTTGCACTCCATATAGAGAGAAGAGAGAAGAAGTGAGGGGACTTTCTGTCATCGCCCTCTTCACGTCACTAAGTGTGCCAAAGTTATTGTAAACAAAAGAGCAACAACGACACCAGGACACGTCACGGAGTGACCGATGGGGAGAACGGTACAGATCACGTAGCGCGGGTCCCAGCATTCGTGATGGCACCACATTTGTGGTGTGTTGTTGTGCAGTGTGTCACTGTTACTTCATGTCAAGGCGCTCGCGTACGCCGCTCCTCCCCACCTCTCTGCATCCATTATTGTCACTCCCTTTTCCTGTATATGTATGCTGCTACCTGCAATTTCTGCCCTCTCTTTTTCATTCTCTCTCTCTCTCTCTTCCATTCTACTTCTCTTCTCTGCTTTGCAAAGAGAAACATCAGTGATGCTTCGATTCACGGCCATGCGGCCAATGTTGTTCACTCCGACAGCACCTAGCCTGTCGCTGTTTCGTGCGACTCAGCCGAACTTTATTGCTCACTGGTACTGTGGGCACAAATTCCGTCACCGCTTCATGCGCGACAAGCGCTTTCACCCGTCCCAGCAGGCATCGCACGACGCACGCAATCGCTTCAGCAAGCGGCGTCACTTCAAGACAAACAGGTGGAATTACACCCAGGCGTACAAGGACATGCCGTGAGGGCCGTGACTGGTCACTTTTCTTTGTGTTTTTTTTTTTTGGTGTGAGTATGTTGTTCTCGAATTGTGCACGTAAGCCTCTGTACCAGGGCCGAAGTTCGTTCGGTTGCAATCCCCATTTTCCAGGTTGTCCCACCTTTTTGTGGTCGCCATTGCGCGATGCGTCGACAAGAAAGATGAAGAACGATTCAGCACTTCTGTTACTCGTCTCATCGAAAATGAGATCTTAAAGTTTGCAGAAAGGACAGCGAAATCGGCGTCACGTGTTGATGGGATCGCACCATGTACACAGCGCGCACGAAGCACCGATGATATGTGTGTGTGTGTTTCGGCCTTGTTCGGTATACTAGGCAATTTTTGCATGATGCGACTCAGCTAGTGCACGAAACGGTCTTCTACACGACACACCTACAGCTGCGTGTGCTGCCTCGCCCCTTCCTCCTTCTCAACGACGTCTTCTATTGTTCCTGTTGATACCCCTCCCCCTCCCTCACTCCCTCTCTTTCTCACGAAACATGTCGGGCACTATCGGATCAGCGTGCTCAGTTACCACGCATAGATTTCCCCATAGACACCAGACTGCAACAGCATGTCTTTCGATGTTCGTGATGCACTGGACGCCAGCATCCAGTTTGGGTCGGGCTATATTTGCGTGATGGGTCCACCAAGCTGCGGGAAAACGACACTTGTCTTGCAGCACTTGACGGCGCGCGAGGTCCAGTTCAACGCGGTGCACACCGACGCGGACACGACGGTGACCACCACGTTTTCCAATGGCCCGGGACGCACGTTCCAAATGGAATACTTCTCAGCACGGGCGATGCACCACGACACGCTGCGACGATTCATGGAGCAAATGACGCAGGATGGCAAGCGCCACAAACGACGACGTATGCAGAGTGATTGCACGTCTCTGGAGTTCGGTGCGACCGTCATGCACTGGCTGAGCAGCCACTCACCCGGAAGTGAACTTCATCTCGTTCTCGATGACGCCGACACCCTCGAGGAAGGGGCGGAGGTGATGGACGGCTGGCTCAGCAACTGCGCCTTGTCCGACGCGTCAGAGACCGGCGGAGTGTTTGTGTGGCTCATCTCGCAGGTGCCGCTCCGCATCTCGAACTGCTTTCGCTTTCACTTTATTCCATCACCGGACATCAAGCTCGTGTGTGACTGGCTGGCGGCGCAGTACGCCACGAACGGCGACGATCTGTTTCACGACGGTCCGACACCAGACGATGATCCGTACGCCACAGCAGCGGCATCACATACCACCACCGTCGCGGAGCGGCCCACCTCCTCCAGCCGTGACCCTGTGCGGGAGGTGTGCGACTCACTTTCCCCCGCGGACGCACACCATTGCGTTGTGCAGGCAGTCACGTACTACCGCACTCACCTCCCGATGAGCGCGTCCATTGCGAGCAAGGATCTGCGCCGCCTTGTGTACCGCGTGTACCAGATGCTTCCAGCGCTTGTCGCGCTCACGCCTGACGTGGACGGCCCCAATATCGCGCGCAAACTCAACGCCATCCACTATGCCACCGTGTGGGGCCGCCACACTGAACTCGCTGTTGCATCCGGCGAGGAGGCCGTTGCACGTGCAAGCGCGAGCCCACTCGTCAGTGCGTTGAAGCGGATGGGCATGTCAGCTGTGCTGCTCGCCTTCGCCGCCTTCTACGCCGGTGCGGTGCCCAAAGTGAAGCAATACCAGGTCTTTGGAAGCGAGTCAGGCGCGTTGCCCCCACGGTCGTCAGAGTCACACGGCCAGTCACACCGTGCCGCGGTGCTGACAGCCTCGACGCACCTTGTCACAATGTCCCGGCTGCTTTTCCTCTACGAGAGCATGCTGCGGATGTGTGTGGAGCATCTCGACCCGCTGGAGTTTGCTGTGCCAGAGGTGGCGGTGCACTTTGTCAACGGCTTCGTTTCCTGGGGCCTGCTGACACCAGCGCAGTCGCAACGCGGACGCTCATATCATTGCTGGATTCCCGTCAGTGTGGCAGTTCAACTCGGACGGGAACTCTCCCTCAACTTGTTTGATCTCATTCCCTCTTGACAGTCTCGCCATTCACACACACACACAGAGAGAGATAGTTAGTTGCTGACAACAACGACGAGAATCACACGCGTCGTGCTCGTAGGTGTCCTTGCTGCAAAAGAGCCATCTGCTATGCGCGCGCTTTCTCGCTCTATTCAAGCACAGTCGTCGCGTGAGCCTTCCTCCCGACCTCGTTGTTCGATTTCGCCAGCAGAAGCCCACTCGCTCATCACAGCTCGCTTACGTTCATCTCACGTTCTCCTCCTCGTTCTCGCATCTCTCCCTCCCCCCCAACGCGATCAGGTTGGTCAAACGCACTTCCACTGCTTCACTCTCACGTCAGTGTCTCTCACCGCCGCCGCCACCACCTGACGCGGACGGATGGCATTCAACGTTCTCTCGTGTGCGCGCGAGGATCGGCGCCGCATGTTCAACTGGGCTGGCGTTTTCATCGCCGTTGTGGGCGTACTTTTGCTTCTGCTGACCTTCGTGACGGGGGCTGCCACGCCAGTGTTCATGGCCGGCTACTGCGCCATCTTCGCCTCTCTCTTGTCGTTTTTTCTCATCCTCGAGCACCTGTCGTGCTTCTCGGATCCCGAATGCCAGACCAAGGTGGTTCGCATTCTGTTCATGGTCCCACTCTACGCGCTGATTTCGTTTGTCAGCATGCTCGAGCCGGCTGCGGCGACGTACCTCAACCTTATTCGCGATGCATACGAAAGCTACGTCATTTACGCCTTCTTTCAGCTGATGATTGCACTGATGGGGGGCACGGACACAATCTATCGTTCTCTCATGGCGGAGGAGCAGCCGCCGGTGCATCACATTTACCCAATGTGCTGTCTGGACCCCATCAAGGTGAGCCCCACTTTTCTGCAAAACTGTCGTCTGTGCATCTTTCAGTTCATGGTGATCAAGCCTCTTGTCACGGTCATCATCATCATTCTCACCGCAAAGGACCAGATGGGCACGCACCTGTTTGATGTCACCAAAGGCTACTTCTGGACGACGCTGGTGTACAACACCTCCATCACGATCGCGTTCACGGCGCTGCTGTACTTTTATCAAGGCCTCAAGCACTTTATGGAGGGCAAGAACGCCCTCATGAAGTTCCTGTGCGTCAAAGCTGTCATCTTCCTGTCTTTCTGGCAGGGTCTGTTGATTCAGATTCTTGCCGTCTGCGGGTGGCTGCCACACTTCGCCTACTGGACTGAGGAGGAAACACCAGAGCGACTCCAGGACCTCCTCATTTGCATTGAAATGATGGTCATTGCTTTTTGGCACCGCTATTGCTTCGGCTGTGACGAGTTTGACAGCGGCGTTCGCGTCGGTGACGAATTCGTCAGCGACGACGCCACGAGCCAGGACGACCTGCAGCAGCACCGCACGATCCCAGCCATTCGCTACTCGGTGACTGAAAACCTCAAGTACACCCTGCGACACGAGGACGTTCTGACGGATGTCAATGACATTTTGCACAATCGATGAACACAAATTCGTAGACACGCCTCCTTTCCGCGGACAACTATTGCTGAACATGCTTAGATTCATACCTCTGACTCCTCCTTATCTTCGTTGTGAGAAAACCACGAAAAAGTAAAACGAACACTGTTCCACCCCTCCTCCTCGTCGTCCCTCACTCTGTCTGTGTGCATGAACCAAGGCGTCTCAGTCCGGCTGCGGTGCTTGACTTGTCTGGATATTTCGAGACGTGAGCGCAGACTCTCACTCCCTGGGCCATTTGTACTTGCCGTGTGTGATGGAGCACTGTCACGGTCTCGATGTGAGGGTGCGACAAGACCGTGACATTTGGTTCTCTTCTCAGACGCCGCACTCTCCCCGCTATGGCTCCTTCCCTCCCAAGTTCCTCTACCCTGTCACCGCTTCCACTTCCCACTTTCCTCTCCCCCTCTCTATTTCTGTTTCTATCTGGCAACGAATCGTTTTCGGCTAACGTTCACCTCTTGCACCTGCACACGCATTCATTGACAGTCACCATGTCGGCAAAGAAATCGTTCAAGAAACAGGCCTCGCCGGAGGAAATTATCGAGGCCAAGAGGCAGGAGGTCGAGGGACTCAAGTTTCAGTGCCTCGCGGTGGAGAAAATGCTAGGGATTAGCTCGAGCCAAACGCGGCGCATTCACGCAGAGGCGCTGAGTGTCTCGCGCGACGTGGCTGTCAAGGACCAAATGATCGATGACATCGAGAGAACCTTGACTGACGACCTCAAGGCGATGAAAAGTATCTCCACGCTCAGTGCTGAACAACTGAAGCAGCGCGAAGAAACACTGCAGCGTGCAGTGACGGAAAGCATCGCCGAGAATGAGGCGTTGCGTGAGAAGATGAAGGTGCTATTCGAGACACGAGAGGCAGAGCTACGCAAGTGGGACGACGACGTGGATGCACAGCAGCACTACATTGACCAGAAGGCACTCCTGTTCGGTATGCAGCTCAAAGAAACGCTTGCACGCGTTCAGAACCGGCCGGTCTGAGAAGATTCTGTCTGCACTCTCACCTCACGTGGCGATCCCGCTGTGCCAATGTAAACTACTGTTGGATAGACTTGCCTCGCCCGTTGCTGGTGTTGTCTATCGAGAGCGTCTCTTCTTCCCAAACGCGACTCTCAACTCGTTGTTATTGCGCCTCAACCCACACTGATCATGAAAAAATGAATGTCTAAAGCGCGCCACAGCCGCCATATATATATGTCTACCAGTGGGCCTGGATGACGTGCTGTGGACGCCACCACGACTGTTGCCAGTGTGATCACCACTGATTAGTTCTTGGCCACCCCCACAAGGTATGGTACAGTACTATCAAGCCACGTGACATCGTGCAGGCTGTCGCTCAGAACACGTCATCGACTCTCCTTTATCTTGTACTCCCTCGCCAACCCCTCCCTTTCCACGCTTTCCAACTGCCATTCTCTCTGACCTCTCCGCGACTTTCTGATACTCCCCCGTGACGCGTCTTGTTTTGGTTTGCAAAGCATTGTCAATCTACATCACTATCACTTTTTACTACCGCAGTTTCCACACTCGTGATCTCCGCCTGGCGTGCACCATGACCAAGACATTCACAGCCGAGGAACTCGCCCAGTACGACGGGCAAGACGGGCGACCCTTGTACATCTCCGTCAAGGGCGTTGTGTACGATTGCAGCGCGGCCTCGGATTTCTACGGGCCAGGCAAAGCGTACGGTGTGTTCGCCGGCAAGGAAGTGAGCCGCCCTCTCGGCAAAATGATGATCAGCGCTGACGAGGCGAACGCCGCCTGGGACAACCTATCGCCCGATCACGTGCAGACGCTCGACGAGTGGGTCGCCAAGTATCAATCCAAGTACGCTGTGGTTGGTACATTCGCCCCGGATGCAGACTTCGCGAAGCGTGGTGCCAGCTTCTCACCGTGAATAAGCCCTGCCTCTTGACCTCCGGGTACTGCTTGTTTCTGACGTCTGTGCCTGTTTACGCCAGGGCGAGTCTGCAGCACATATACACATATTCACCTATACATACAAAACAAACAAAAAAGAAATCTATGTTTATACTATTCCCGCGCAAGTGCCGTATCTCTGGATCCACTCACGGCGTCCCCGTTGCGCGCCGTCCTCGTATTTCATGCGAGTTCACTCACACACTCTCTACATGTACTTGGCGCCTTTGCCTGGTCTGCGCAGGCTTGATGGGTGCGTGACAACCTGGAGCAACAACCCTATAAATGCATGCGTTCCCACTGGTATCGAGAAGAGAGCAAGTGAGTAGGATCCCTCAATCTCCCACCTCTTCCACCTCTCCTTCTTCATCCTCTCTCAACTTTTCACTTCTCACTTTGCTCACCAACGAACTGACAAACGAAAGAGAGTAATCGCAGGGAGCCAAAACGACTATTGCGCCGAGACACACACATACATTTTCTGTACACGAGTCGTCAAGGACGCAATTCTTACTGTTCTCGCATTCTCATCAAAACAATGGCGCAAACCGTGACGGACCGAACCGTGGAGTTTGTGCTGAACCACCGCGATGGGGCGGCACTGCCACCACTGGAAACGCTCATGGGCAGACCGTTTGAGCAGCAACAGTGGCGCGATGCGTACGACGACGTTCAGAAGGATGTGCGAGAAGCGGTATGGTCGCTCAAGACCGCGCTGGATAGCATTGATGGCAAGACGTACACCATCACCCGCAACCGCCTGTTCCCGCTCGCCGTGAGCGGCACCGTTTCGCGTCTCTTCTCCAACAGAGCCGGCTTCAAGCTGACAGAGGCGATGGAGGCGTCAGGCGTGTGGCAGCAGCTGAAGAAGTGCGCCGGCACACGTAAGCGCCGCCGTCAGCAAGAGGCAGAGCGGGAAGATGGCGCCAGTGTCGCGTTTGCTGACATTTGTGGAGGCCCCGGCTCCTTTGCAGAGGCTCTCATGGCGATCGGCAAGAAGCATGGCTTTCCACGCATGAAGGGCTTCGGGATGACGCTTGCCAACGTGGACAAGCTCGATTGGTATCCCGATTTGATCAAGCGTGGCTTCACCGTGACCTACGGCGTGGACGGCACCGGAGATATTTTCAAGCTCGCCAACATTGAGGCGCTTGCGACCTTGACGCAAAGTGCCCCGCTCCTTCTCGCTGTGGCCGACGGAGGCTTTGAGGTGGACTTCTCCATCGCGAACTATCAGGAGACGATCTCTGCCCGCATTCTCTACGGGCAGTGGCTCGCGGCGCTGAAGGTGCTCAAGCCCGGCGGCTCCTTTGTTCTGAAGCTCTTCGACACCTTTGCGCCGTCGACGCGGGCTCTGCTGTACCTGTCGACGTTTCTGTTCGACAGAGTGCACGTTGTGAAGCCAAAGCACAGTCGCGTTGTGAACAGTGAGCGCTACTTTGTTGGCATTGGCGCCAAGCACATTCCAGACAACTGGATGACGTACCTCGAATACTGCCACACGGACGGGTTCAAGGACAATGACCACGTGCCCACGATCATTCCCACGGCTTGGATGCAAGACGATGCCACTTTCATGGAAGGTGTCGAGTCCATGAACGCGTCCATCGCCAAGAACCAGACGGCGGCGTTGCAAATGGTGATTGACGCCGCTCCCGGTGTTCAAGCTGAGCTAGACGGCCAATCCGCGATCGTCGCGGCGCCTGTGAGTGCAGAGTGACACTCGCCAGGCCGCGTGGCCTTCAGCATTGGTACAATGGAAGGTGCAGTGGCCACCTGTTGCAAAGGTGGAAACCAAAAGTCAACACGACCTCAATGAAGAAAGCAACAAAGAGAAAAGAGAAAAGGTAGAGGTAATAATAATATAATAGCACGTGTGTGTGTGTGTGTGCTTTGGCGTTTACCAGTGCACGAAGTGCGCAACACGCAAACAGAACGGATTACCGACACGCTATACTCTTCATGTTGCAAGGTTGACACGCAAGCGTTGAGCGTACATGTGCGAACTAGTATTCGGTTTCTCCTCTCCCCTCTTGGCAATCTATACTACTACTTCTGTCTTCCTCTCTGTACATTTGCCATTTACCTTCCATTTCTGTTTTTGTTTTTTTGTGGTGTAGGATTCTCGCAAACGCAGTCTCTCAAAAAACTTACCGTTAATTTCTCCCCTTTCCGTCCCCGCAAGATGGCCACCCTCCGCCCTCACGCAGACCTCCCCCGCCGCAAGGTGCTCCTCGTCGTCATGGACGGCGTTGGCATCGGCCCGCAGGATGAGTACGACGCCGTCCACATGGCCAAGACGCCGTTCATGGACAAGCTTCAGGCTCAGCCCCGCCACTTCCGCTCCATTCGCGCACACGGTACGGCCGTGGGCCTGCCTACGGATGCGGATATGGGTAACAGCGAGGTTGGTCACAACGCACTCGGTGCGGGCCGCGTCGCGCTCCAGGGCGCGTCCCTCGTGGACGATGCGATTGAGTCCGGTGCCATCTTCGCCAGCGAGGGCTACCGCTACCTTCACGGCGCCTTCTCCAAGGACAACAGCACCCTCCACTTCATTGGCCTGCTGAGCGATGGTGGCGTGCACTCTCGCGATAACCAGCTCTTCCCCGTCATTGAGCACGCCGCCAAGGATGGCGCCAAGCGCATCCGTGTGCACGTCCTCTACGACGGCCGCGATGTCCCCGATGGCAGCTCCTTCAAGTTCACCGAGGACCTCGAGGCGGTGCTCGCCAAGCTGCGCACCCAGGGCTGCGATGCCCAGATCGGCAGCGGTGGTGGCCGCATGTTCGTCACGATGGACCGCTACGAGGCCGACTGGTCCATTGTGGAGCGCGGCTGGAAGGCGCAGGTCCTGGGTGACGCGCGCCACTTCAAGACAGCCAAGGAGGCCATCACCAAGTTCCGCGAGGAGGACCCCAAGGTGACGGACCAGTACTACCCCCCGTTCGTGATTGCGGACGACAAGGACCAGCCCATCGGCACCATTCAGGACGGTGATGCCGTGCTGTGCTTCAACTTCCGCGGTGATCGTGTGATCGAGATGTCGCGCGCCTTCGAGGAGGACGAGAGCTTCAACAAGTTCGACCGCATTCGCGTTCCCAAGATCCGCTACGCCGGCATGATGCGCTACGACGGCGATCTCGGCATCCCCAACAACTTCCTCGTGCCTCCCCCGCAGCTCACCCGCGTCAGCGAGGAGTTCCTGTGCAACACTGGTATCAACATCTGGGCGTGCTCGGAGACGCAGAAGTTCGGCCACGTGACGTACTTCTGGAACGGCAACCGTAGCGGCAAGGTCAACGAGAAGCACGAGACATTTTTCCAGGTCGAAAGCGACCGCATCCAGTTCAATGAGAAGCCCAAGATGAAGAGCGCCGAGATCACCGCCGCCGCCATTGAGGCCCTCAAGAGCGACAAGTACGACATCATCCGCATCAACTTCCCCAACGGCGACATGGTCGGCCACACGGGAGACCTCGCCGCGACGATCGTCGGTGTCGAGGCCGTCGATGAATCCCTCACGAAGCTCGCCGAGGCGGTCGACAGCGTCAACGGCGTCTTCATCGTGACGGCCGATCACGGTAACTCCGATGATATGGCGCAGCGCGACAAGAAGGGCAAGCCCCTCATCAAGGACGGCAAGGTGGCCGCGCTCACCTCGCACACGCTGGCTCCCGTGCCCGTGTACATTGGCGGCAAGGGCCTCGACCCCCGCGTTGAGATGCGCACGGACCTCCCCATGGCTGGCCTCGCAAACGTGACGGCCACGTTCATCAACCTCCTCGGCTTTGAGGCCCCGGAGGACTACGAACCCTCCCTGATCCGCGTGAACAAGAGCTGAAGGTCAACCAGCGGTGAAAACTAACAATTTTTTACGCCAGCGAAGTGACACGCGCATGTGATTCGCACACACAAAAATATTCGAAGCAAATCCAGGAATATGGAAAAGAAAAAGTCCCCTTTGGCAGGCAGATGAAGATGATAAGGCAAACACAGCTGAAGAAAAAAAAAACAATCGCAGCCACCGAACACCGTAAACGAACAAAAGTCATCTTTTCCACAAATCCGTAGTGAAAATGGGTCACCTGGAGAAAAATAAGACAATGAAAACTGATGGAGCCTCGAAAGCACATTGGGTGCATTTCTCAGCTACACATGCTTGCATTTGGATGTGTGTGTGTGTGTGTGTGTCGATGCAGAGGTGAGGCAGAGTGGTGGAGTCAGCTCGCCCTTTCCTTGCACGCATCACACTCGCACTAAATTCCATCTCTTTTTGTTTGTTTGTTTTATCACACAGTTTCGTTTCTTCTCTTTTTTTCGTGGCCCCTATCGAACTGCTACCGACGTTCTGTTTTCATATTCATCAGTGTGAGATCTGTGAAGAACATTGATTCACAGAAGAATGTAGCGCGAATGGAGGCTGGCCACAAGCCACCATCAAAAGACACCTTGTTTTTCTTGTCGTTTCTCTCTTTCCACTTATCTTTATATATATATATATCTGTTTTAACCTCTACCGTTATCGCCGAATCAACGCTTATTGTCAAAGAAAAGGCACTCGCCCACCCACCCACCACCACCTCCACCACCTTTCGTATATCGGTAGCAGCTGCCTGTCTTTGGATTGAATCGCATCCCCTGACATTTGAGCTTCGTTCACTGTAGCGTTCTTCATCTGCATTGCATTCATTGTGGAATGCTGGCAAACACCTTTGCAGCGTAGCGGTTCAATACGCTGAAGGCCGCTTGTTATCACGCACCTCTGTGCCATCATCGACGCCATCGCTACTGCATCTCCCTGCCTGTGTGTGCTTTTCCGTGTCCACCCTTCCTGTTCCCCTCTCTCTCTCTCATTTGGTCTGACCCTCTATTTTTCTTGATCCGCACACTCGTCAGCAGGGTGATCTCACATTACATTCAGTGTGGACGACTCGCAAACTCAGCACATCAACTGAGCTATTTCTCCGTTTCCGTTATTTCAGTCCTTGGCTCTATTTTCATTGCATCTACTCACGATCGCTCTCTCTCTCACACACACACACTTCTTTTCATTCTTTTTCCTTTCTTTCACACCTTCATTCTTCGCGGCTCAAGATGAAGATTCCTGGTATTATTGGTGGCCCAAACGTGGAGGCTGTGAACCCTCGTATGAACGCAATTCGTGGTACGATCCGGCCAGTGCGGCACTTTTCAACATTCTTGCTGCCCGCGGCAGTCATCTTTGCATTCGGCGGCATCCTGTACACCTTCTCATGGAATAACGAGCGCCAAAAGGCGGGCGGCGTGTGCGTTGACTGTGTGCGGCAGAAGGAAATGATGGAAGAGGTGTACTTCAACAAGAAGCCCGATTCCAAGAGCTACCGCATGTAGGGGCTATTCCCGTTGACGGCGTCAAGACGTGGCGAACGAATCCCCCCCCCCCAAAAAAAAAGGACAGCAAGTGATGCGCTTCTCGCCATCTTTCTTCATCTCCCTCTATTCATGTCTCGTTCCTTACGTGACACATTAATTCTCGGTTTCGTTCCTTCTTCTTTTCCTTTTCCCCCCTCTTCGCGTCGTTGTTCACACTTACTTTCATCGGATTTTCGTCATGCTGCGTGGAGCTTGATCTCGTATTGAGAGAAAACACAAACAAGACATGTGAATTTTTATCGTGAGGGGCCCTGTCCCTCGTCGCCGCTTCAAGTCAGTCTTGTCGCCTCCCTTCTCCACACAACAGTTATCGTTGTGTGTCCTCCCGTAATTGCGATGCGGTCGTTCTCAACGCACAAGTAATAAAAAGATTAACCGCTCGTCCAATCAACTGTGGAGCGTTCTGCTGTGTTCTTCATCTTCCTTGTGCCTGCACTGCTCGTGTGTGTGAACAATCAGCGTCCCCCCCCCCCCCACTCACCCACCTCGCACACTCATCTGCTTGACAACTCTCTCCCTCACCTTCTCTCTCTGTCTCTTTCTGTCCTGCTCGCTTTTGTTTGTTGCCTTCTCGTTACGCAAATCCCTCCCTGCAGATAACCCAGTGCTTCACACACTCTCTCTAGTGTTCCTTATCCCTTTACCAACCCCGTGTCAAAGACTACCGTGCACGCGACACTCCGACAGCGAGAAGCACACGTACAACAAAATGGCCGACCTTCTTGCGCAACTGGAGCAGGATTTCATCTCAATCCAACAAGCTGACCCGTCCCTGGCCGATGGCTCGCGTCTGGTCTACGATCGTGAAGTCCCGTGTGAGCTTCGTGCGATGCGTGGTGCGGACTCGTCCGCGGGCTCACTCGAGCAGATGAAGATTAAGGTTCTCAGCTTCGGCGAGGAGCGCAACCTCGCGAGCCTGCGTGTCGAGATCACCACGGAGGCGGACATCTTCTTCCACTACACCTGTATCATCAATGACCAGGGCTTTATCCGCCTTCGCGAGGACCAAAACCTGGTGTGCGAATTCTATGAATTCCTCATGACGCTCCTGAAGATGTTCAACCGGTGCATCCGTGAACCCGGCCGCTTCATCGCCGCACTGCTGCTTGGTGACGACGGCTCCGCGAATCTGGAGTTTGTCGAGAACCTGGAGTACAAGCTAGTCAGCGTTCTCGTGCTTCCGTTTAGGGCATCGCCGCCAGAAGTCGTGCGCGAGCAGGCGCAGTACCGCTACAGTGCCGTCCGCGCACGCCTGGATCTCGTGACGGAGCAGATCAAGCGTGCCAACCCAGCGCGTCGCTAAACGCATACTGTGCGTGTGCATGTATCCTACGTTTGCCTTTGTTTTTCGAATAGACCCTGTACCAACGTCGAAAGAAGCGCAGAGATGCTGATCGTGCTCGGACACTGGGAGTGAACGCTTTTCGCGTCTCTTTTTTTTTTTTCATCTTGGAAGGCCGAGAACAAATGCACGGCCACTCGCACTACGTTACTCTTCCGTGTCAAGGTATGCTTTGCGCGGTGTGAGAAGGCGAAGGCGAGAGAGTGAGAGTGAGAGTTGCTCCACGCAACACAAGTGTGAGTGAGTGGGAAAGTGTGAATATCCCACCTTGACTCCTCTACGTTTTTCTTTTCTTGTTCCACGAATCCTTTGGTAGTGTGATTCGGCTGTGTTCGTATTAGACCTGAGACACGAACGTGTTTTTCTTTTAGAGCGATATATACTCTCCCCCTCTTTTTTTTCTCTCTCTCTCTCGTACTCGCACTTCTGTTTCTTCATTCTCTATTGTTGTTGTTGTTCGTGTACTTGAGCACCACTTTGTTTCACCACGTATGGTCCGTTTGATGTTCGCTTGTATGTCTCATCACCCTCCACCTGATACCAAGTCACGCACTGAAATTCCACAACGGTACCGCCCTCCCTCCGCCCCCTCATTCCTCGCTGTGTTTGTTTTTTCAAACAGTAGGAAGCCCCCCCCCCTGCCTGCTCTGATGTTCGTTTTCCGCGCGGTCGGTGGGAGACGCAACAAGAAAGCTACATAGCTGCGCGCTTGTGTTCTTGTGTGTGGTACGGCTTACACATCCCTCACGCAGAACCTTCGCGAGACAGCTTTCATGGTGGTAAGGCGTCATGGAGAGAGAGCACTCTCCGCTGTTCATCAGGTACTGAGCCGTGCTATTGTTGCCTTTCAAGGAGGCAAACCGCCACATCTCGCGACGGCAATGCCGTTTCCTCCCTCGCTATCTTCGCGTACTCTCCTCTGTCTCCCCCATCATCACAACCTCCCCACGCCTCTTTGCCCTCTCGTCTGCTCCTCGCTCTCTGTAGTGTACCAGTGTTTGTCCGCTGGAGAGATTTGTGTGTTTGTTTATTGACCGCCGAACTTGTTTGAGGCCCGACAAGCATGTGGCGACGAGGGTTTCTGCTCGTGCCCGCCCGTGCACTGACACCGGTCGAACTGCTCAACACAGTTCGCAACGACCCTGGCATGACGTCCGAGTACTACGCGAACCGGTACTTTGGGAAGGAAAACGCCATGAAGGTCCAGGCCTGTCTGTGGGGAGAGTTGAAGCGCCACGGTAAGGTGACCATGGAGCGCACAGATGGCCCGAATGCACCGCCACGCTGGTATGCGATATTTGGTGCGCCACGTCCTCACCGGGCAAGGCGGCACAACCCTTTGGACGAGGACCTGTCCGTTCTGCAGGACGTTCCTGACGAGCATTCAGCTGCTGGTGCCGCCCCTCACCTCAATTCAGAGGCGCCGTCGCCAGATGCTGCCGAGGCAGCCGAAACCAGTGAGGAGCAGTTGGCGGCTGCCTCGTCCGTTGAGCTGGAAGCGGCCATTGTGCGGGCTGTTCAAGCCGAACCAGGGAACGACATTCAGTTTTACATTCACAGTCTTCCACCGTCCTTTCAACGCGCTGCCCCGGTTGCGTTCAAACGGCTGCGGGAGGCAGGTCTGCTCGAACGAAAGGCAACGCCTCAAGGCTCCTTTGTGTGGCACTAGGGCTGCGTGCTTGCGACAGTTTGCGTCTGTTGCCAGCGATGAATCCACAGATCTGGCCCTCGTGCATACACCGAGATGGCTGAGCGAAAAAAGGAAGTTCAGATGGGAACTGACACACACAAAAAAAAACAAAAGATACCGAAAGAGTCTCCTTCTTGCACACGCGAAATCGATGGACACGCTTTCTACCCCATGACATGGAGAGACACTCCCCTCACCGCCCGTGCTCCCGCTCGCAGCATGCGCATACGGTTTGTGCATAACAGTGCTCATCGTACCCCGTTAAAAGCACGCACCTCACTGTTCACGCGTTTCCTCTCCTTCCCCGTTTCCCGTTTCTCTCTCTCTCTCTCTCTCTTTCTCGGTTCGGCTGTTTATAGGACGCCGGTCCCAGTTTTAATAAAAGTACCGTACAGATCTCCCTATTTAACACATAAGACACACTTTTTCTTCTATCAATTCTACCCTAGTTGATTCGCTTCTGTCAAGTGCCACGAATGCCTGCTTCTGCGAGCAACAAAACCGCTGCAGATCTGCAGAAGCGCACCGGCCTGAATGCGGCGACGGCGAAAGATGCGTTTGAACGGTACGGCTACGCTGGTGGTCTTGTGTCGTTTGTTCAGTGCTACGCGAGTCTTCCCGATAGCGTGTTCGACGACCGCAGCACTGCCACGAAGGAGGCTGCGTCCATAAACGCGGAGGTGAAGAGCTTTTACAGCAAGGCCCGCGAGGTCAAGGGTTCGTCCGCCAAAACCGACAACGAGGTTTGGAAAGTGGTTGAGCAGGGTGGCGACGCGGCGTCGCCTTCAAACGCTGCTGCAAAGCCGCCTGCCGAGGATAAGCCAGTTGCCAAGGCCACACCGTCACCGTTTGCGTCCGCGTTTGGTGCGGCCACCCCGAAGTCCGCCTTTGGTGCGCCTGCTGATGCGGGTGCGAAGCCTGCTGCCAGCGGTGCTTTCGCGTCGGCTTTTGGCGCTAAGCCTGCTGCTGCCAGTGGTGCCTTCCCGTCAGCGTTTGGTGCCAAGCCCGCCGAAGCCGCAAAGCCTGCTGCTGAAAAGCCTGCTGCCGATGTCTCCAAGCCCGCAGCTGGATTCGGTGCAGGAGCCGCCGCGGCCCCCAAGTCTGCCTTTGGAGCGCCGGCCGACGCTGCTGCGAAACCTGCTGCAGGCAGTGGTGCTTTCGCGTCGGCTTTTGGTGCCAAGCCTGCCGGTGCTGCCGGTGCTGCCGGTGGCTTCGTGTCGGCTTTCGGTGCAAAACCTGCCGAAGGCGCGAAGCCCACCGATGCCGCGAAGCCCGCTGCTGAAAAGCCTGCTGCTGATGTCCCTAAGCCCGCAGCTGGATTCGGTGCAGGAGCCAGCACGGCCCCCAAGTCTGCCTTTGGAGCGCCGGCGGACGCTGGTGCGAAACCTGCCGTCAGCGGTGCTTTTGTGTCGGCTTTCGGCGCGAAGCCGGCTGCGGACCTCAAGCCTGCCTCTCCGTTTGGTGCAGCTTTCCAGGCGCCGTCAGCGTCGCCCAGTGACGCCGCACCCGCCTCGGGTGCTGATAAGCCATCCGGATTCAACTTTTCGTCCGCTGCCGCTGGCGCACCTGTGGCGTCGGCTTTCGGCTTCCCTGCAGCTCCGGCCTCCAGCGGATCCGCGGAGGCACCTGCGTTCGGAAGCGGGTTTGGTGCGGCCGCCGTGCCGGCGCAGCCGCAAGAAGACGCGCCACCAAAGAAGCCAGTCAAGTACTGTGAGCCTGACCACTTCACGGGGCCTTTTCTTGACATGCCCAACTTCTGGGCCGCGGAAGTTGTCGGTCGTGCGCCGCTGCTGAACAAGAACAATGGATTCCTTGAGGCGCACCGTGATGAGCTTCGTCCGCGGCTGCTCAAGTGGGTGGATCGTGCCGCCTTCTACAAGCGCCCTGTGCAGTACGTCGAAATTGAAGATGAAGATGAGGAAGTCGTGCGTGTCATCATCAAGGACGCCGACCGCACCTTCTTCGCCCCCGAGCACCGCCGCAAGATGGTCGTCTTCCTCAACGCGATGTTTCACGAATTCGGCGCGTACGGGCAGGCGATGAGCTACCTGGCGGGTTTGTGCATGCTCGCACTGAACGAGGAGGAAACCGCCGCCATTCTGCGGTTCGTCTCAACAGAGTACATCAAGGGCCACTGGGCTGCGGAGGCAGTGGGTTTCGCCACCAGTGCGTGGGTGGTGGAGTACTTCATGAAGAAGAAGCTCCCCGACGTGGCTGCCCACCTTGACAAGCTCAACTTCTGGCCGGACACGTACCTTCAGAAGATCCTCACTGGCTTGTGCATTCACGTCCTCGAGTTTGAGCAGATGTTTGATTTCCTCGATGCGTTCATGGCACAGGGCTTCAAGTACTTGATCCGCTTCAGCATCGCGGTCGCGGAGCACTTCCGCACGGAGCTGCTCAGTGTCCCTGACAGCACGCACGCCAACACCGTCTACGAGATCATGCGACTGGACTCCCATGTCGCCGACAAGGAGGATATCCGCGCCATCCTCGAACGCGCACCCAAAATCGACCTTGGCGAGGAGGGCGAAGAGATCGCCGTCATCCGCTCGCACGTGTACACGGTCAAGATCGAGCCACGCCTCCAGCGCGCACCCAAGGCCCCCACATTCGAGCCGTGCGACATGTGCGGCAAGAACCCGCCGACCTGGTGGTCCGATGAAGTCGGCATGGTGTGCGACGCCTGCAAACTGAATCTCTCAAACGTCGAGTTTGAACCCTTCTAACTGAAAATCAAAGTGTGCGTGCCTCCCAGAGCGTCAGATTTCTCTTTTCTCACTTCTTTGAGTGTTTGTCTTGTCAACGCCACTAACAGCCGCATAAACAAAGGTAACGTAAGAAAAATGAATCAAGCGTGCAGGTATAGCTGTACAGCTTTGTGTCTTTTACTCTTTTTTATTGATAGCTCAATATTCCCGCGTGTCGCATCAGCAGCGACTGGTGTGGAGCCGCTTGTTGGCAAGGTGTCCGTCGCGAGAATCCTGTTGACGTGGGTGCCGCACTTTTTTTATTTTTGTGTGTTTGTGTTTCGTTTTGAAGCAGACGTTGACAGATGGTGCTTTTTTTTTTCTCTTCTCTTAATTCAGATATTGCCGTGTAAGCGTGAAGCGCTGATGAAAACAACTGCATCGAAGTGTTCTTCTGCGAAACTCTGTGAAGCCGAGAACTGTGGATCAGCTAGAGACAAATCGGAAGGTGACGAATGCGCACTGCCTTCGTAACCCTTCTCCAGCACCACTCGTTGTTCAATCCAAAAAAGCATCTCGCATGTGTTACAGCCCTTGTGTGTGTGTGTGTAAACTGTGGCGGCCTGGCCCGTGTGGTCTCTCTCCGTGCCACCTCTCATTCACACACACAGACACACCTTGCGGCTCCTCGCACCAGTGCCTGTGTCCTACCTCACCAAACGAGAAGAACCAATATCAAATGATCTTCTGCGAGAGAGATTTCGACGCTCACTTCAGTCCATGCTATCCCCACCACTTTCACCGTTCTCTCTCTATCCTTGATCTCCGCTTTCTTCTTCTTCTTTTTTTCCACACTGCTAGCTCGCCTCGCCGTGCACAGGTTGATTTCCAGACCCGGTTTTTTTTCTTTGCTGCTGTCGCTCTCCTTCCCGTCGCGAAGTGGAGCAACGGTCAGCGATGAGCACGGCGAGTACGATTGGCCCAAACTACGGCGTGGTGCAGACGCTGCCAAGCGCTACCGTGCACCGACTGTTGGTGCCCGTGACAACCTCTGCGTACGCGATATCGTCTTTTCTTTTCTTCGCCGTCCTTGTCGGCATCCTGACCGACTGGGTGTACTGGCTTCGCATTGTCCTCGCCTTGTGGCTGTTTGGAAACACGTGGAGGCGAGTCGTCCCCGTTCTGTGGGCAGAGAATGGCAAGCTCTCGTACCTCCCCAGCAAGCGGGAGGCGAGGTCGGTGCCTGAGACGTGTGCGTCAGCCGATGTCGCGCAAGCAGGCGAAGGGCTGGTGCACCGCGACCGCACCCTCCAATGGTGGTCCCGATTCTTCCAGGTGCTGTGGGACGCCGTGCTGTTGAGTCTCGCGTGCGTGTCCACCGCGTGTCGCACATCGCCGACTGTTGCGATGGCGCTCGTGTGGCTGGTGCCGCCTAGTGCCGCGAGTAAGAGGGTGTCCTCGAGTGCACCGTTCTACATCGCGTTCTGGACTCTGCCACTGGTCAACGTGGCGGCCTCCATCGGGTTCTATGGCGTGGTGTTCTTCATGAACCGTATGAAACCGGAACAGCTGTCACATCGACGCGCGCTGCTGCGGCTGGCTGCGTGTCTGGTTGCTTTTCTGTCCGTTCCCGCCCTGCTAGTTTCCATGTCGGCGTTTTCGTGCGAGAAGAGGGACGGGGTCGAGGTCATGACGTTTGCGCCGGCGACCCGTTGTGGCTCGGCCCGCCACCGCGTGCACAGCGTCTTCGCCGCCGTCTTTCTTGCCCTCGGGGCCCTTGCGACCGAGACGGCCGTGGGGAGCGTTCAGCTACTCCAGGCGCCAGGGTCGGTCACAGCCACCTCCGCACTGCGTGCGTCTGCGCCGAATAACGAGGTCCGCCTGATCGTCAAATGGCTTTGTGTGTTTGTGCTGACGATGCGGTCGGCGTCCGTTGTCAAGACGCTGTGGCTCCTCGTGCTCATCGCGTTGGTGGGCCTCGGGCTGTCAACGCGGCCCATGGTAGTGACCAATGAGAAGTTCCTCGCTACATTCGAGGGGTGCTCATCCCTGCTCCTGTTCACCACATGCGCCGCACTACTCGTGGCCAATATGATGCATTAGCGGCGCCTGAAAGAACCGAAATCGGGGGAAGAGGGAGAGGGGTGGCCCTCGTGTTCTCCCCGCACACGACATGTCAGCTCAAGCTTTTTATCTCTTTCATCCCCCCCTCCCCCCAGTCACTGTGTCTATCCTTGATCCACATCACTCGTTGAAGAAAAGTTGTGTGTACAAATGCGCGTCACGTACTGCTCAGTTGTTGGTTTGCCCTTGGCCCTCGACAGTCATATTTTGTCTGGAGGCCAATGATGCTCACCCTCGTTTTCTAATCCTCCTCACCTTCCACTCTTGTTGGTTTCGGGCGTGGCATTGGTCACACATGCGCTTCACATCTCTCTGGCTCTTTCTTCAACGTCATTCTCCTTCCTTCCCTCGACGCCACTTCCTTCTCTCGCTTACCGTCGTCCCTTCCAAACAAACAAAAAAAGGGTGGCACAGTGTCACTGTCACGTGTGTGTGTGTGCGTTGCGCTGTTTGTGCGTTTCTTGCTAATTGTTTGCTTTGCTTTGTTCTCCTTTACATGCATGCACTGACCCTCACGTCTCTCTTTCTCAGGTCGACCCGGATACACTAGATTTTTTTTTTCCAACGCTGTGAGCCTCTCAACACACTTGTCCTCGTAGTGAAACACGGCTGTATTGGTAGTGAAGACGGCACTGCCGCAAACCAGGTCTGAATGGCATCGGCGTCGCAACGTGGCAGCGAACGTGCTGAGCTGGACACGGATGCAAATGCGTCACCGCTCACCTCCTCCTCCTCTGAGGCGACAGCAGCGCCAACCACATCTGCGGTGACGCGGTCGTGGTCCGATGTGGATCAGGTGAAGCTGATGACCACCTTTGCGCTGACATCGTTCACATACAGCGTCCTCGGGCAGCCCTTCTTCTTCGCCATTGCCCGACAGCAGTGCGCGCGTCAGTCGATCAGCGCGTACGAGGTGGTGCGGGATGTCATGAAGACGTATGGCGTGCGCGGCTTGTACCGCGGCGCGGGGGCTGCCGTCTCCGGCACTGTCATCAGCGAGCTGGTCTACTACGGCTCCGTCGAGTACTTCAAAGAGAAGCTGCCGATGAAGGACCGTGAGTGGCGCAGCTTTGGAGGTGGCATGCTTGCCGACTTTCTGTCCGCCCCCGTCTTCAACCCGTTTGCGGTGGTGTCACAGGTGCAGATGGTGGCCGGCTCGTCGTTTAGCAGTGGGCACAACTACATGTCTGCGTATCGAACAGCCGTGACGCTGGTGCGCGAGCAGGGCATCAGCTGCCTGTTCCGCGGCACACTTCTCACACTTGTCGTGACGCCACTCACGGGGGCGTGGTGGTTCGTGTACGAATGGTTCAAGCGCGTCACATACGACAGGGCGCCGGCAGCGGGAACGTGGCTGGGTGAAGTGCTGCCAGCCTCTGTCCTCAGGTCGACACCGCAGTGGATGCGCTCGTCGACTGACAACGCACTTATCAACTGCGCTGTCGGGGCGGCGACGAGCATGGTGATGGGCATCGTGATGAACCCCATCTACGTGCTGCGGCTGCGACTCCAGATCGGCACCAACTTTGCAGGTGTGCGCTTCCCGTTGATGAAAGTGCTGCGCGACACAATACGAGACGAAGGGATGCACGCGCTCTGGAAGGGTCTCGGAGTGAACTTGTTCACCGGCGTCATTGGTGGCTGTGCGTTTGGTGTCACGTACGAGGGCACCAAGCAGTTCTCTGACAAGGGTACGCAATGAGCGCCATCGTGCGCATGTGTGCGCTTGTGTCCTGCGTTCCATTTTGTTTTTCACACATTTTTGCTCCTTCTGATTCACGCCGGTGTGCCTCGGACTCGCGTGAGCATAGAACTCTCGTTACAACAATAACCCAAGCGCGGGAAAAAACAAAGATAATCTCAAACTTCCGTACTTCGAACAGTCTCTCTCTCTCTCTCTCTGTGTATGTGTGTGTCGCGGACGTTTTCCGTTGTTGATGCGCTGCTTACATACCCGCTGAGGGCGTTGATCAATGCGAACTCCGCACGGCGCACAACGGCTGTGTTCTGGTCTGTTGTCGTTGTCACCTCATTCCGCGAGTCCTGTATCTCGCACACACACACACACACACGCATACGCATGCTTGTTCTCGCTGTGTTTCAGGCACCAGCGGTTCGGTGCTCAAAACACGTGAACACAAGCCTCCTTGTCGTTTTGCATTCTCGCTCACCCTTTCCCTCCTCCTCCACCTCCTGCTCCTCACTGCAGTTTCGGGAATCACACGAAGAAACGTACAACGGCCATTACACGCAGAAAACCTCTCAATTGTTTTCGCCTAGTCTTTGCGCCGCAGCTGACTCCTTCTTCCTCATAGATCTTTCAATCCCTGCTTTCATATCCTTTTACTTTCATATTCCACACCTGAACGTGTTGTGTGGTTCACGACCTTCTTTTTGTAAGTCCCGTGAAGAGCAAACTGCGTCGACCTTGCCTTCCTTTCGCATTCTCACGCAGTCCGTCTAGTCGCCACCCTGTTTTTCTTGGTACACATCAGAAGCGGACAACAACAACACAACGATAGAAACGCAGAGTCCAGCTGCTCCTATTTGCAGTCGACATCTGATTAAACAGAATCACTCTCCTCGCACACGCAAAAAAAAAAAACATGAGCCAGTACGGTCCTGGCGCGTGTCACGGAGCACATCCGGAGCACGGCGCCTCTTTCTTGCCCATCAGCTCGCTGCATGAGTCAGAGGTGTGCTCAATCTGCCACGCTGGTGCCTTCGGAGCTGAAGCTGCGTGGTACAGCTGCCGAGCGCCACACTGTGACTTTGTCCTGTGCCACAAGTGCTTTGAAGTGGAGGAGACGTTGCTGCCCGTGCCGCAGATCGTGATGCGCAACCCGACGCTCCCGTACACGGATCCTCCGCGCCGCCCCATTGCCGTCCACACGCGCCCCAAGACGAACAGCTTTCAATTAGCACCCATTTACCCGGGGAAACTGCTCGAGATTGTCTCGCGCGCCATCTCAAAAGAGGACGGCGTCGCCTACTTTCGTCTCCAGAACGGCGGCTGGATCTGTTCCAGCAACGTGGTCGTGATCACCCCCACGAGCGAGACGAGCAACATTGCGCAGCTGACCGAGGGGCACGTGACTGGCGCGCGTGAGGCGGCGGCACGCGCTGTGGACGGTGCCGAGGTGGCCGTGCCAGCACGCACCACCGAGTCCCAGTTGCTCGCCTGCATGCGGGAAAGCATGCAGCTCATCGACGACAACCTGCCGTACGGCATGGTCATGTCCGCACTCGTGCTGTACCCACTTCTCTCCAGCACATCCCGCGCAGCCTCACTGGCCACCAGCACGAACGGCCCTGCTCGACGACACGTCGAGAACGAGGAGGACAGCAACCTCACAGTGCCTCAGAGCGCTCAGCCGGCACAAGCCTCGCCCGGCCGTCACACGAATACCGAGCTGGCGCAGACGGTGTTGGAGTTCACGCACTTGGTGCTCTACGCCGCGCTCGACGACATGGAGCGGCGCGTGGATGAGGACGAGGCGCTTGACCAGGGCACCGTGCTGTCGCTCTACGGTGACGTCATTGGCGGGTGCTTGCTCGCGTTGCAGGACCTGAGTGAGGTGGGGAACGTCGTGCTGCCCGAGGCGTTTGTGACACTCGTGCTCCGCGCGCTCACGTTCTACGCAAACGTCACCACTACACTGCAGCGCCGCATCAAGCCTCCCGAGTACGACGAGTGCCGTTCGCAGCGGCTGCGCAGCCACAACGTGCAGCGCGACAACACCGATCAAAACCGCGAGGTCAACCGCGTCTACTACCTCGCACAAGAGATGATCTCGCTCTGTTCGCAGCTCGTGCAGCGCTCCCTTCACAGGTACCCGCTCTGGCTGCGGCAGCTGGTCCCGCTGCGTCACCAGCTCATCTACGTCAAGGATGAGGCGATCGAGGCCACCTTCTGCAGCCTCGTGACGCACTCGCTCACAAGCCCAGCCAGCGCACCAACCAGCCAGAAGCAGTTCTTCCAAGTGGACCCGCTCGAGATCGTCGTGCGTCTCCTCAAGACGGCCACGCTTGCCGCGAGCCAGCTGTCCGCGCTGCAGATGGTCTCCGCCGCCGCGCGCAAGGAGCCGCGCAACATCGCCGCCATCGCAAGTATCGCGCTGCCGAGCATTCTCGAAACACTCGCGAACCCGCACAGCTCCTCCGTGGTCGTCGCCGTGCTTGACTGCCTTTGCGAGCTGGCCTTCAACGACCCGCGCCGTGAATCACGCGAGAGTTTCGAGACGCCGAAGCGGGCGGTGGCGCGCCGTGGGGGGGAGGAGGATCAGGCGTTTGACATGACCTCCAGTTCCCACAGCGTGTGCGCGTGCTCACAGTCACTGCACCCAGGCAGTGCGCCGTGCCAGCCCATGCACGTGTTCCGCATCGGCGGCGGTGCCAAGGTCGGCCTCTGCAGCGAATGCGCCGCCCAGCATCCCCCGGCAAGCACGGAGGAGGTGTGCGAGCCGGAATTCGCGCACTTTCAGTGCCAGTGCCCGCTGTGCGCCCGGCGAGCCGCGCAAAACCCGCTGCCTCCGCCGTCTGTGCCCGCAACCTCGGCCATTAAGCGAATGCAGGACGAAGGCCTGTGGACGCGTGTCTCGCAGCGCGCTCGACTGGACGTCGACAACCCCGCCGTGCTCAACAGCGTGGGCCGCCTTGCACTGCGTCTTGGTGGACCGGTGGAGCTCATCCAGTTGCTCGCCACCGCGCTGCTGCAGAAGTCGTCGCTCTCCGCGTGCGGGGATGCGGTGATCGCGGTCGCCGCGAATCGCCACCTGCTGCCTGTCCAGGAGCTACTGAGCAACTACCCGAGCTCGCACCTCTCCCGCTTCATCGCCTCACCATACACGGCAGTGCTGGAAATGGGCCAATACGGCGGCGGCGGCTCAGCCTCGCTCCGCAAGCCATTCGGTGGCGACTACGTGACCCCGTCACAGAGTCACATGAAAAGTGAGCTGGGCCTCTCACCATCCCCGAGCATTCCTGGCTCAGCGGGCTTCTCTTCCTCGGCCATCACGGACCGCCACGGTAGCAGCAGCCTCCACATGGCGCACCCGTCCGTCGATCTCTTTCCGACGTCCGTGACAACAGGCTTTGCAGGTCTGTAGAAAGAAAGACAGCTGGCACATGAAGCCTCTCCCCCCCTCCTTTGGCATAGAAAAACCGTCCGTGGTGTTCACATTTTTTTTTTGCGAAACGGGAGTGCGGCTCGTTTGTCACTGTTTCCACATAGCTCACCCACCTCGTTCGCGCTTTACCACTCGCGTGCGCGCACACGGATGTACATGCCCAGCTCCTCACCCACATATTTCTTGGGTGTCGATGCGTGGGCCCTCAGCGCGACGTGAATAAAAAAACGCAGTGCACAATAGAAATGATTTCCTATTTTCCCGTCGCTTTCGATCGTCAGCCTCGGAGGAATGTTGATTGGGTTGTCGCATCGCAACACTCTCTCTCTTTCTCTCTCTGTGTGCGTGTCGGGGGAGGGAGCGGTCTTTTGTGGGATTGTTGCTGGTGTGGCATCACTCACGATTTGAGAAAACCATTGTTTGTCCTGCCCAAGTCGTTACTTTTTTTTTCTGTCTTCTTTTCTTTTCAGAATCGGTCACATCTATCAAACCCATGCGGAGACTGTACAGCAGATAAACGCGGAGGCGTTCACGTTGCCACACAAACACAGACATCCAGATTAAACGTTCTCTTCAGAACGTAGCTCGTGTGAATTCAAGTGGCGTGCGATGTTCACTCTTCGTCGGTTTCTTTTCCATCTCTTATTGTGCATGCCTGATCACATTTTTTTCCTCTTGCTTGTTTGTTTCCTTCATTGCGTTGTTTGTGTTAGGATATGGATGAGGCGGGTGTTGTTGTCGTTGTTCTTCCGAGTGGAGCCAAAGCAAACCTGCAGCGAGGATAAAGCAGAAAGTATACATTGTGCTTTTTTTCTCCGCTTAAAAAAAACGCGTGGGGGGGAGACAGTCTGTCGTGACAGCGCACGTGCCCTGATTTTGGAATCCAGTATTATGTCGCAGTGCTGCTCTTTCTTGGGTTCTGTGCGCTACCCCTCCCCCCCTTTCTCTTCTGTTTTCTTCTCTTTGGTTCAGGCCTCCGATTCCGCTCGTTTTTTGTTTCGTGTTCTGTCAAGAAGACGTTTTTTTGCGTCCGCATAGAGTTTGGATTTTCTTCTTCTTTGCCTTTTTTTGTTTCCTCCTGTTTTCTCCTTAGGTTTAGTTTCCCGTTTGCAGACATGCAAAATGATTTGACATATCCGATCAGTCATTTTAATTATACAGACAATTCTCGGTTCAATCTGATGCCAGGCGCGGTGATGCAGTACCCGTTGCCCTCTCCCTCTTTCAATCCATCTCACTGTCTCACGTTGACAAACCACGTGACCAAAACCCACCCCCAATCAACAACAACAATAACAACAGTAACATTCAAATCCGTAGTGCAAGTGGAGAGAAAAATCAATGCACTGAACAAGTGACAGGTGACAGGTGATGATGATGGTGCTCTCACTCTCTCACGACTTGTTCGTAAGTTACTCCGTGCCGAACGATTTTCGGCCGCCACAATGATTCTATTCATAGTGGACACATGTTTGTGTGTGTGTGTGTGTATGTGGATGTACTGTGACAGTGCACGAAGGAAAACCCCGCTGTGCAGACGCGCAAGCACGTTTTCTGTTTGATCCCAGCAATACATCCACATGCATGCTCGTACTGTACTGCTCTCTTTTGCACACACCCACCACGTGCTTATTCACATGGCCTCATCCCCCTTCCCCTTCGTATTTATCCCCCAAACATGCCTATTCACACTCAGTGTTGAAAAGCGGTGTCGATCAGAGCGCACACCCACACATTACCCTTTTCTATACATATATCTTGTCCTCCCGCACACACACACACACGCGCAGTCGCAGATACAAGGATGGACACCAGTGCATCCACGCAGGAGGATCGCATCGCGGAGCGTCGCGCGCGTATTCGCAAGCGACTGGACGCTGGGCGCGGCGTCGGCGATGGCGCAGCAGGCAGCGCAGACCAATTGAGCGTGGTGGATAGGGTTGGCCCAAAGAGAGCCAACGAGGCCCTCGAGGCGCAGGCTGACGTTTACTTTGAAGCCGCTCAAGCTGTCCGGGACGTCAAGGAGAGTGCGAACGCGGCGGAGGCCGACCGACGAGAGCGCGAGGAGGTCTTCTCTGACGAACGCAAGCACAAGCGCGCCGAACAGGTCGATGAAAGCGTCGCGCGCCACGGCGCCATCGCGTTGGGATTCGAATCACTTTATAGCTACACCGTGCCGCACGAGCTGCACGACGCCATCGAGGAGCAGAAGCGCAACTGCGAGGCCCTGCTGGCTGTCAAGAAGAAGCTCCTGGAAGAGATCCAAAAGCAGCTCGGGCAGAAGGAAGAGGACTACGTTCAGCTCTTGCGCGACAGTCGCACGCGGCTCAACGACATGGTCGCCACGATGCACAGCAAGGCCGAGGCCTACATGGATCAGTACGCCATGCAGCTGAGCGAGGTCGAGGCCGCGTACACGGACGAGCGGCGGCAGTACCTGGAGCAGTGCGCGTCGGAGATCCAGCAGCTGGTGAAGTCACGCCGCACAAAGGAGACCGAGTACCGCAAGCGGCGCGAGGTGAAGATCGTTGAGGCTCAGGAGGAACTGGACGAGAAGTACGAAGACGGCTACGAGGACTTCAACTCTGCCAAGCGCGCTCAGCAGGGCGATATTCACGGCCTGCGGCAGGAGCTGGAGAAGTCTAAGGCCGACTTCCTGCTCAACGGCGAGCGACTCAACTACAACCTGCAAGTCCTACGCGAGCGCGTCAAGGAGAACAAAACGGCGCAGGCACAGTACAAGCGCAAGCTGGCCAAGCTGCAGGATACCCTGAGTACTCTCATCGCGCGCTATCAGGAGTCGGAGAAGCGCTACCAGCGCGCCAATCGCGAGCTCACCGCGCAGCTGCACCGTGTCGACACGCAGTACCAGGACCTGCAGAAGAAGTTTCAGCTTTTCGAGAAGGCGGACAAGGACAAGTACCGGCAACTGTGGAACATGCACAACCAGAAATGCAAGGCGCTCGTGCATCGATGCCTTCAGGCGGACCGCGTTGTGTTCGAGGAACTGCTGCGCGTGCCGTGGCAACCGCCGGAGCTGGACTTCTGGCCCGAGCAAAGCAACGACGTCGACGGCGTTGACGAAGATGGCGAGGACGAGGCACCGCAGGACCTCGAGCTTGACGAGCCGGCGCTGATGCTGCTGCAGATTCTGCGCTCCCAGGCACCGTTTCTGGTCGACGAGGATGTCGAAGCGGCGATCCGCAAGGTCGAGGGCACCACCGACGAGCAAGCTGCCATTGAGGGTATTTTGACCACGCTCAAAGTGAAGCGCACCGAGGACGTCAAGGATCTCCTCGAATACTTCACCGTCGAGAGCGAGGATGAGACCGTGGCGCTGATCAACCCACAAGAGGCTCTGCGCGCGCTCAACACGTACCTGCAGGACCGAAAACGGAAGGAGGCGCTTGCCTCTGAGAAGGCCGCCTCCTCCAGTAGCAAGAACATCGCAAAGGAGCAGGCCAAGCAGAAAGAGAAGCGTCGTCAGGCGGAGCGTGGGTACTGGAAACGACTCGCCGAGTGCGTTCCTCTGGAGCACATCCACGTCTGGGAGGCGCTCGAAGAGGGGCTTGAGAAGTACCTTGCCCAACTGCAGCAGCGTAAAATACTCATCGAAGAGACCGACACACTGCGTGCGCAAAACGATGAGCTGAGAGCACTCCTAGGGCAATACATGCACAGTAGCATCAACTACGAGCTCTATGCGCCGCCGACTCTTGTGATGAGCGCACGGCAGATGCAGTGACCAGGCCTGCCCCCCCCCCCCCCCGCACACACTGCGTGCCGTCATGCAGAAATGCCTTCTCGTTCTCGATGCCCATCCCGTGCAGATGGCATCGCCCCTATGTAGAATATCATCTGAAAGAAAGAAAAACAGCAACGGGTAGGTGAGATGTGCTGCGCTCTCACCTTCTTTGGTGTTTGATTTCCTCGCGCCCCTTCTTGCTGTTGTTTGTGTGTCGCCTTGCATACGCCATTTTTGCACGCTTTCCTTTTCCCTTGTACCATAGCTTTTCATCATTTTCCCCGTTTTCGGGGGGAACGACCAGCTTTCCGCACGCGAAAAAAAAAAGAAAAATACTGTAAAGAAAACCGAGACAGATGCATGTCTTGAAACAAACCAGGAAGAAACAGAAAAGCAGCACACATCCCTCTCTCTGTCACATGCACTCTTCGCGATAGAAACCACACTGGTACGTCAGCCTGGGGGACTCCACATTTCGTGGTGAATTTGAAATTGGGTACTCTGGAGACATCACGCGCACTGTGCGGAAGCACTGACTGTTTGAGCCTCCCCCCCCTTTGTCCTTTTCACTCTTGACGTATGTGAATGCACAGTCTTGTCGTGGCGCGGCCTGCAGTCCGCGTGAAGCTGTTACACACGCAAACAGCTAACTTACATCCCCCTCCCGTTCTTCTCTTCTTCCATCCTCTTTCTCCGCTTCTCTTTCATTTCATCTTGCCATCGCATGTCTTGACGCCTTGGGCTGATTTCAGGGCGTGAAAAAAAACATTAGCTCACCCACGTATTACGTTGCTCCTCATCATAGGATTTAGATCCGTATTCACGCAACGCTTTTGTACTAGTTACTAGCAGCTTGTGTCTCGTCTCATTACGACAGCACAAGAAAAGGAAAAATAAAAAAACGAACGAGAGGATTTAGTACTGACTGCACGCATAATGTCTGGCGGTACCGGCTTTATGGGCATGAGCTCCGTTGGGCAGGATGTGCTGCCCATGTCTGTCAATTGGCACGGCTCTGTGCCGACCGTTCAGGTCGACAACCGCTTCGAGCCCAATTTCCGTCAGTTCGACTTCTATCTTGAGAACAAGGAAGTGCCGAATGCGGCCCTCGTTGAGCGTGTCTTCAAGTCCCCTGAAGGCGAGTCCCACTGGGATCTCCGCACCTTCTTCGGCACCAACATCCGCTGCACGCCCGTGCTCGTCACAAGCCTCTTCGGCGGCGCCTTTGTCAACTTCCTTTACACCCGGTTCATGAACAAGACCGGCACGTCCATGCGTTGGAGTTTCTGGAAGTGCTTCGGTGCGATGCTGGTGTGGAACAACTTCACCAAGTTCTACGCACGCGAGCGCTACTTCACGCGCGACTTCCAGCGCAACCAGGCTTATAGTGCGGACGAGCTCCGCGACCAGCGCGACCGTCAGCGCGTGCGTGAGGTTCTCTACGAGAAGCAGTTCGTCAACAACGCGGTCGCGGAGTATCGTGTCAAGGCGTGGCAGGTCGCCGACCGCTTTGCGTAAGCCTAGCGAATTGGTCAGCCAGCCAAGCGACCAAAGAAAGAAAGAAGAACGAGCAACCTCAGCAGTGCGGTTAGTACAACGTAGCAAAAATTGCTGTCTTTTCGGTATTCCGTGTTTCGAAGGCGTGACACACACACTTGATCTACTCGCGCCGTGTGCACTCACTCTCTTCTCCACTTTTGTCTCCCTTCCGCCCTGCCGTTGCTGTTGTGCTTGCACGTTTTCGGACGAGAAATACCAATCATCCAACTACACGAAAAAAAAATCAAAATGCTGTGTGTCACAGCACACTCTTGGGACCCCCCCCCCATTTGAAAAACTGATGGGCGTGAGCGTCCTCTCAACAGTATTACTGTTGTTCAATGATAGGCTGGATGTGTCAGTCCCCCATCTTCACACCCTTGCACAGCGTGAAAATGCGCACGGCCGTCTTGAACCTGCGGAGTCAGCCTAGGTTATCGGCACACTGTTCATCGCGTCAGCTATGTTCGCATGAAGGGCTCTACGAACTCCTGAAACGAAACATAGACGGCGCGCCGTCGTGCTACGCAGCTTAACATGTTTATTTTCTCTGCGATCCCTTGCACGTCTTTCCACACACAACAGCAAAAAAACCACACATCACTACTTCACCTCTCCGTTCTCGCACACACACACACACACACATACACATACATACACATACTGCTGCTCTGCATTCAGAAAAGCTATTCTGTCCATTCTGACTTCGTTCGCCCAGGCTTTTTTTCTTTCGCTGCCGTTGCGATTAAAAGGACTGTGTGACGTCTTTTCTTTTCTCTGCTTTTCAGATCCATTTTACTATCCTCTTTCTCTCCCTCACATCCCACAGAACGCCCATAAACGCACCGTGAGAGAACACTCGTGAACCGCACAAACGTCAACGCGCGCGCTTTTAACAAAGACAAGGATGCCTGCCACGTTGACGAATAAGCGCGAAGTGCGTGACTACGTGAAGCAGACGCTTCAGCCGTGTGTTGACGCGCACGTGCTCGATGTCGAGGATCAAAAGCAACTCATCAAATCGGTGGCGGACTCCACGGACGTCCCAGCGGACGAGCAGGCCGTCGGCACCGCGCTCTACAACAGCGTCGTGCACCACCTTGCCCAGGTTGAGGCACCCGAAGACACGCACGCCAAGGTCAAGGCGCTGCTCGCGTCACTGCGCACGGCGGTCGACGTCTCGGCCAGTCCGAACGGCGGGACCAGCGACGACTCTGGACCTGCAACGGGGGCAGCCCCCACGACCAGCGACGGCAAGCCCAGCCTATCGCTATCCGGACTGAAGGCGCGCCTGGCGAAGCGTCGCGAGGAGATGCAGCGACCCGCCTCGCAGTCGGCGACCGCGGGAGAAGCGCACGCAGACGCCGCGCCATCTCTCTCGGGACCTCGCGAAACCTCCAAGACAGCCGTACCAGATGTCGACAACGTGAGCCTGGCCGATGGGACGGAGTCGTACCGTCCGACAACGGCTCCCGTCACCACCGATGTGAGCCCAGCAATGGGGCCCATTCGCTCCCTCGCCTCGCCTCCGCCGATGCCACACGACGCTGGCGATGACGACCACACCGACGCTCAGAGCAGCGTGCGTGACGGTGAACCACCCGTCAAGCGCGAGCGCGTGGAGGTGGTGCTGAGCGCCGCGCCGATCGAAGAGGAGGACCTGTACGCCGGTCTGCCCCTGCAACAGCAGCCGCGTGGACGCGGTGGTTATCGTGGTGGCTATCGTGGGCGGGGAAGAGGCTACGGTCCATCTCCCTACGGACCACCACCGGCGTTCGGTCGTGGCGGGTACGGTGAACCATACCACGAGCCGTATCCATACCCGCACGGATCGGCACCGCCAGGCGCGGCGGGGCCGTATCGCGGCGGTCCTGACCGAGGTATGTACAGAGGCCGTGGTGGTGGTGGTGGTGGTAGTGGTGGTTATGGATATGGTGGCGCGCCACAGCCGTATTACGCGCCTCCAGCGCCGTTCCGTGGTGGTTACATGTGATGTGCATGCCGCCGCGTCGACGGCGCCTTTTTTTCTGCAAGGCACCGCACTTTTTGCTACGATCGCTTTGTGTTGTGGTGTGTTGTATTTTGCGGCGTTCAGCAGTTGTTGTCTCCATTTTACTAATGAGCTGTGAGTCTTTTTCTTTCATATCTCACTGGGTGTGCTCTTCTTCGTTTTCGTTTTCTCTCACTCTCGGGTTGGGCTCCCACGTCTCGTGACGATCGACGCCCAACCGCTCTCTCTCACTCTCACTTTCGCCTCCCCCGTTTTCTACAACGGATTTCAAGATTTTTTTTTGTTCATTCGCCTACCTCTTCTGTGGTTGCTCACGCGCACTCTCCATCTCGTGCAGAAGGTATGACAACCAATGTCATGCCAGCGTTTCGAGAAAGGGAGTTGCGAAGCATGTTTCGTCACGAGTGTTGTCGCTGTCCTCTTCGCTGGTGCACACCACAGAGACGACGACGCACCGAAATGCATACGCACCAGTGCGTACGACGAAAGGGAAAAGAAAAGAAAGCAACCCAAACGCACGTCAACTGTGCCAGAAGCTAGCTCCAAGGCGAACCTTCAACAACAAAAATATGAAGACCCGTGGCGCAAGACAGTTCAAATTCATGCGTACTTTCCACCGCTGTTGCCGCCTTGGTCACAGCACGCGCTGGTGAAACGCTGAGTGAACGATTCAAAGACAGAGGAGAAGAGACGGAGACAAGCAAGGCAACGAGGAGGGAAGGAAAAAAGTGAGAGGACCGAGAAGTGTATCATAGAGCAAAGCTAGCACCTTTTGGGCGGATTTGCACTCTCGTTCCTTCTCGACACTCTTTATTTGCCTCTCTCTCTCTCTCGTTCAGTCGAGTCTGTGTTCTGTCACCGTGCCTCACTGACGATCAACCACAACTATACGAATCCTTTTGTTTTTCGGGATGCCTCCTCTCCTCATTTTCGACATCAAACTAACAACGACACAAAATCAACAAACGGCTTGAAAAATAAAAATCATAATTAGGCAGCGGCACAGACACCAAAAACCACAAATGAATCTGTCAATGCAAAGGCGACAAGGATCTGCCTAACGGATGTGGACAGACTCGCGAAAGCAGTGCGCAGTGGCAGCGAGATTGTAACGCCGTCTCAGCCTTCGCCACAACATGGCGTGTTCGTCATGGGAGGAAGGCGCAGGTATCTGACTTGACGAGAGACAGCGAACGTCTCGGCTGCGTGCATTTTTACTGTGCTCGAACAGACAGTCTCCGCTACGAGGGACGCACACCTCATGCTGGAACGGAGCACATCTGTCCGCTGGACGTTGATCGCATGCCGAGACGTCGGGTGCGAATGCGGTAAGAGCAGTCCCACAACGAGAACGAGTTTTTTTTTTTGGCGTGACGTCTTTGGTGAGGGTGACTTGCACGTGCGTGTTGAAGTCTCCTGTCTCTTCTGCAAGAGAAAGAGAGAGAGAGAGATGATTTTTGGTTGTACTCCCTGTTGCCTAACTGATATAGTTGCGGTTGATGTTTACTTTACTGATATGATTGTTTCGTTTTTTTCTGTTGCTTTCGTCCACACCGGCTGTTTCGATGCGATCGCCGGGCATATAAAAGAGAAAAACGAGACTCAACAGTGTGCCCTCACTAGTTTCAAGTGTTGGGTTGTGCGCGCTGTCCGAGAAGGACGAATCAGAGTCTGTGTTCGCGTGCGATACACACAACGAAAACGCGCAAACTGTGCGTTTACACGTTTGGACAACAGATTCATGCACAGATGCCGGTCGTACGTTCAACGGCAATCCACCTCACACGCTGATTTTTGACTACTGCTAGTGCACGCAAAAACAAAAAGAGGAAGAAACAAGGCGTCTTCATCATTTGCCGCTTCATGCTCTCACTTCTCAGACTCCATCCCCCTCCTTCTCCTTCCTCCCTACGCTCTTTTTCATCTGTCTCTTGCACTCAATATAGAAACCGCTTGCTGAAAGGCGGTTGTTGATCCACGCACACGCAGAAACGCGTGCGCTCGTCTGCTCTGTCGTGTCAACGCCCCGGGGGTGCGTGCGGCTTGCATGGACTACACGTTTCCAGAAAAGTTTCACCGGGCGGCGGAGCTGTTTGATCTGATCATCGGTGATTTGGAGAAGACGAGTCAACTTGACAATGAGCACAAACTACTCTTCTACGCGTTGCGTCAGCAGGCCGAGAAGGGGCCGTGTACTGATCCTGCCCCAAGCCTGTGGCGCTTTGTCGAACGCCACAAACACGGTGCGTGGTGCAAGCTCGGCAGCATGTCCAGCTTCGAGGCGATGGTGCACTTTGTGCGGTTTGCCGAGTCATCACTTTTCCCGGACGACGCAAACGTGAACTGGAGAGCAAAGTATCACGCCATGATCGGGGAAGGTTCCTCAGTGCACGGCACCGCTGACACGACACACCTTGCGTCGAGCATGGAGATCGTATCGACGGAGCTGTTCGCTGACCACACGCTCTGGGACGATGACCTCCGCACGCATTGTGCCCCGACAGAAGAGAACGTGGTCTATCTTGCGAGCCAGGCCATGCACGCGCGCCGCAAGTACGAGGCGTTGGTGGGAGAAATGGCTGACGCCAGCAGCACAGGCGTGTACATCGGCGACGGTACTGGTGCGTCGCACCCTGCCACAGTGACGGCCAGAACGCAAGGGTGTGCCGCGTCCTCAGCCTCGCCGCCGTCCGGTGTGAAGGCGCCACGCCACGGTAGTGCCTCCATCACAGTCGCGCCACCAGGCATTGTCACCACTACCTCAGAGCCACCAACGTCAGCGCAGGGATTCACACAAGCATCATCCGATGAGGAAGGATCACTGTCACCACCACCTCCCGAGACTAAAACATGGATGGATTGGTTTGGCTGGTAGCCTACGGTGCTGCTTTTCTCGTCTCGGTCTCTCAGTGTGGGTGCTAAAAACTTGTTTTTTTTTACTAGCGTGCGTCTGCTTTTACACTGCCACAAAAGACCGACAGAGAACACGATCGCGTACCGTAGTCACTCGCACCGGATGGCCACGCTCCGAGACGTCTATATGAAGATGTTTGTCGACGGCACTACGTCTGTGCGAGACTGAGTACATCTCACCTTCTTTGATGACATGACAAGAAGCCTTTCCCAGCCACTCCCCCTGTTCGCTCTCCATTTCGCTTTCTTTCTCTCTTGACTGACATGCTTGCGAGGTCGTGGTGGTGGTGGTGGTGGTGCGCATCCAGTGAACAGAGAACAACAAGAAAAAAACCTACGTTGTGCATCTATCGTCCTTTCGTTTAGCTTTTTCTCTCCCACTTTGACCACCTTCGTTTCCAGGCATGGCGTGGATGTGCTCGGCCTCAACCAATGAGGCGCTTGTGAGCAACTTGCGTCGCGAAGGTCTCGTGGCGAGTGCCATGGTGGTGGACGCGCTGCGGCAGGTCGACCGGCGGTGGTTCGTTCCAACCGAATACCGCGGTGTCGCGTACGAAGACAGACCGCTGCCGATCGGCTATGGCGCGACCATCAGCGCACCGCACATGCACGCGATCATGTTGGATCTGATGGCCCCCGTTGTCGAGCGCTGGGGAAGTGCCGCCGCCTCGGCCGCAACCACTGGCCAGGACGCGGCGGCGATGAGCGTTCTCGACATTGGCAGTGGCAGTGGGTTTCTCACGGCCGTACTGGCGGTGATGTGCGACAAGACACAACCACGTGGTGCGTGGTGCGTTCATGGCATTGAGCACATCCCGCAACTGCAGCAGCGCTCAGTGCAAGTGTTGCGTGAGCACATGGCCGATCGCGGCTGGTTCGCAGAGGGCCACGAGCGGGTCAAGATTGTCGTCGGCGACGGCCGCAACCCAACCGCGACCGCCGGGATGTGCGATGCCTACGACCTGATCCACGTCGGCGCCGCTGCAGCGCGCGTGCCGTCCTCGTATCAGCGGCTCCTCGCTCCACAGGGCCGTCTCGTCATTCCTGTGGGGCCGGAGAACGGCACGCAGCGGCTTCTCGTGTACACGAAGCGTTGCGATGGGAGCCTCGAGGAAGTCGAGAATTCACTCGTGCAGTTCGTACCCCTCACCTCGCCTGAACATCAGCTCACTCGCTCGCCGTAATGTGGAGCAGACCCACCCTTGTCTTTGCATGCTTGTTCCACAAGTGTGCGTATTGCGTTCCTTTTCTTTTTTGTTGTTTTGACTGTCACTTCACTTTGAAAACGAAGACGTAAATGCGAATCCACAGTGTGAAAGTCAATGGCCGATGCCATGAGGCCTGTGATGCGACGTAGCCTGTGCAAATCCCCCAACGTAAAGTACACTACAATAGTCCCTCTCACTTCCATCCCCCCTCTCTCCTCCGTGTCTCTCTCTCTCTGTTTGTCAATACTACACAGCTTCACTCTTTCTCTCTATTTTATCGCTCTCTTCATCTCTCACTTGTTGTCACAGTTTACTACTTCGTGCACTGCAGACTACCTCAACATGTCCAGCTCTGACAAGACTTGCTGCCCGACCGACAAGGGTGTGTCCAAGACCCAGCATACGCCGACGGGCGCTGAGTTCTACATCACTGGCCCTATTGGCGCCAAGGGCGGTATTCTCCTCGTCGGTGATATCTTTGGTCCGCTCCCCAACTCCAAGTGCTGCGCCGACTACTTCGCAGAGAAGGGCTACCTCGTTGTGATGCCGGACTACTTCGGCGAGAAGGCGTGGGATCAGACCAACTGGCCTCCGAACTTTGAGAGCCAGGAGTGGCAGGAGTTCTACGCCGTGATCACCGACATGGAGCTTCACACCACGCTCACCCGCCGCGGTGTCGAGATCCTCCGCAAGCTGGGCTGCACCAAGGTGGCGACGCTGGGTACGTGCTGGGGGGCCATCTTGGCCCTGCGGATGGGCGCGGAGGGTCTGGTCGACGCCGTCTCCACCGCGCACCCGTCGTTCCTCACGGCTGAGGTCGTGGATGGCGCGAAGAACGTCCCGGTCATGATTCTCCCCTCCAAGGACGAGAGCAAGCTCGAGGAGGTCGAGGCCGCCACGAACAGGAACCCGAACGAGCACGTCTTCAAGACCTACGACAAGCTGCCCCACGGCTTCTTTGGAAACCGCTACGACTGGGATAACTGGGATGAGGAGCAGCACAAGCAGATGGAGGACGCCCTCAAGACTTCCCTCGCCTTCTACGAAAAGACCCTGGCCTGATGACGGAGAAGCGCGTCTTTGGTTCTCGCCCTCACGTCTGGCTGGCAAAGGAACCTTGAAAAGAACACAACACGGCAACGCACATTGCCCGTGTATATTTAGTTCCTGCCATCCCAGTCTTTGCTCGATTTCCCATCATTTTTCGTGTCACCATCGCTTGGCTTGGTGTTGACAACGTATTTAACTATTTATTTCTTTAACAGAAAAATAAATCTCTAACCTTCGTAACTGACACTCCTTTTTGTTGTTTTCTCGCTCTTGTAAAACGCGTCACAACGATCGTTGGATACTGATCACCAATGGTACGACGCTCCTCACATCTTTTTTTCCCCCGTTCTTGTGACCTCCCTTTCTCCCATATCGTTTTCACACTTTTGTGTTTCCCTTACAATTCGTGTTTTCCACAGAAAAAAAAATAGTTACTCCAACACGCGCTGCAGTGACGTCAGAATCGTGCGTGTGTGTGTGGACTGGTGAGCATGCCGTGGTGGTGAAACGCGGCTGTACTGATTCACTCCCGCGCTTGGCATCGTGCTAGAAGAGACAGATCTCCGCACCTCATATGGTCGTAGTAGATTTGTTGCCTTACGTTCTCCCTCATCCACATACACACGCACACACATACACACACATGGAGACTGAGTTCAGCTCTCTGATCTCCGTCAGACGGAGTGCTGTAAAAGATCAATGTGGGTATTCAATAATTCATCGTTTCGTTTCAAATTTCAAGAAAAGTTTTGCGCAAGTGGCCAAGATCATTGGCACTATTCCGGTCCAATCGCTAAAGGCTCGAAAAAATGACAAGCAACGTTAAAGACGCCGTAAATGAAACGATGAACAAGGCCGTTGGTGGCGTCTCGATGACGTGTAGCCACTCCACGCCAGCCAGCGTCCTGCTGAGGACCCAAGTGGTACCATGCCAAAGCGCGTTCGCCAACGACGAAAGAAAACAGCGATACTTCACCTTTCGCACTAATAATCTTCGACCCCACCCCCTCCTCCTCCTCTTTTTCCTTCCTCCCTCTTCTGTGCTGGCTTGCCCCTCACTAACCTCTTGTCTTTTGTAACAATGTATCGCGTTACTTGTCTCCGTAGCAGCGAAACAGAAGCACACAGTTCATTGCATCCACACTTGGTGGTTAGCTCTTGTCTCCACCACCCCTCGATTCCACCACATATTTAGAAAATCTGGATTGACGTTCGACACTGCGCACGTCACTCTAGCCTCTCTCTCTTTCTCTCTCACACGCACACTCATCTTCATCTCCGAGTTTTGTCTTCGCTACATATTTTTCTTTTCGTGTTTTGCTTGTTTGCTTTACCCACGTACGATTCGTCAGTGTCACAACACGAGGAAAAAATGGATGGGCACGAATTCGACTTTCCACCCGATCATGTGAGTAACGAGGTGCGCACGCCGATCCTTCACGGCATGCCGGCGACGCTGCCCTTTGGCCTTCTCGTGCGCACGCCAGTCGATGAGTTGCCTCCCACGCCGGCATCCGCGACACCACACTGCACCATTGGTCAGCTTCTCCGCGGTGGGCTGCACGGCCACGCGTCGCGGAACTCGCTTGGCGGAGTCGGCGCCACCATGTCAAACGGGTCCACGCCGCGCGGTGTGCAGCCACGCCCGACCCCCACCGCAATGCACATTGGCCCGCGCGATAACGACGAGTTCTGGCTCGACGAGCCGACCGGCTCCGCACACCACAGCAGCCACCCCGAACGCTCGGCGGCACTGCTGAGCTCAACAGCACACCCGGACGGTAAGCTGGGTGAACGGCGTCGGCCGAGCGTCTCCACGTCGGGCGGAAGCGATCCGGAGATCGAGGAGACACAGCCGCACGACGGCAGCCACGATGACAGTAACGGCGCCCACAAAGCCCTCCTGCACCGTCATCAGCGGCTGGAGTGGACGGAGAAGGAAGTGCGCGACTTCTACAAGGCACTGTCCCAGTTCGGCACTGACTTCGGCGCCATTGCTGTCCTCTTCCCAAACAGGGACCGAAACCAGGTCAAGAAGCTCTACCAGCGCGAGTACCGCAAGCACCGCGCAGAGGTGTTGCGCGCACTGGAAAACAAGGAGGAGATTGACGTGGAGGCGTATCAGCAACTCTTGAAGGAGCGCAAAGCACTCGAAGCTCCGAAGAAAAAGAAACTGGCGGTGTCCGACGAGGAGCTGTTGACCGAGATTGCGAGCGGCCCGGTTGCACAGGCACACGCACCCGTCACCGCAGCCGGCGGTGAGATGGTCTCCGCAGCGGCTGGTGACGACAAGCACTGCAACAACAACAACATCAACATCGACATGGACGCCGAGGACTACGGCGACTTTACCGTTGCCGAGTTCGCCACCCGGATGATGTCGGCCCCAGTCGGCTCGCACAAATCCACCTCTGCCCAGAATGCAAAGAGGAAGGATGTGGCCAACAGTACCGAGACGACCAGCCCGGGTCGGAAGCGTGAGCGTGACGGAAAGTCCGACTCCCCGTTGCGCAAGCCAAAGGCGACGCGGCATGACCACGACGCCAGCGCGACGGCTCCGGCGTCAGAGGAGACACTGTTTGACATGATGCTGCGAGAGGATGACCAGTTCGAGCACCAGACGTTGCTGGAGGCAGCACTGGACGGGCAGTTCGGCTCCGTCTTTACGAAGGACGGTGAAAACAAGCCTTCTGACAACGCGGATGACTTCACATTTTGAAATAGATCACATTTATGTGCGGCGGCTCCCTCCTCAAAGCGAGGCGTATGCCTGAGAGAGAGAGCGAAAAAGAGAGGTTGCGATGACCGAAAGACGAACATGAAAGATACACAATTTAGAAAACAAACACACGATGACAGGTGTGACGAGGAGGAAGGTGTTTGATAGCTCTATTTGCCTCTAGTCTGTCTTTGAAGTGGACTTGTGGGTAGTTTCTCGAGCACACTGTGTCAGCTCGCAGAGAACGCAGTAACGCCCTGTGTTACCGCTGTGATATGCCTTGTTGAGCATGGAGACCAGACAGGTTTTTCAAAGCAACTGGCGCGCGTCACGTGATGCGCGTTACTTTCTCTCTCTTCCCCCCCCCCCTCACTCTCCACTCCACTCGAGTTATCGTACCCCTCATTGGCTGAACACAACGTACTCCTTCTTTTCCTCCTCCTTGCCCTCCCTTTGCATATTGTATATGTGTGTGTGTTCTCACAGAAGCATTCACCCGGCACTCTCCCCTCGTCACTTGCCACTGCTTTGTTTTTTTGTCTTGCTCACTTTGGACTAAAGTATGGCGTTGCCGCTGTGTGCCAGCTGTCGTCACAGCTTCCCTGACGAGCTCCTGGAAAAGGCGACCTTCACCGAAAATGTTGGCCAGCACATTGGGGACATGTCAAAGCTGCTGCAGTCCGTCAAGGGCCGCGGCCCCGAGGACACCGACAAGCTCGAGTCCCTCCGACGCGCCTTGCAAAACCTGTGTGCCTCCATCCACGAGGAAGTCGGCTCTCTTCAGAAGCGCGCCGCCGTGGCCGAGGAGCAGTGTCTCAATCGACAACGCGATCTGGAAGCGGTCACGTCGAAGCTCATGAGCCAGAACCCTGGCCAGTCGAATCGGGGTGGTGTCGATCACGCCGCCCACCTCTCAGCAGCCATGGATGGCGCCCGCAGTGTGGGGCAGGGCTCTGGTGCGGCCGGGGCGGACTCGCTCAAGAAGGGCGCCACATTTGGCGGCCAAGTCCAGAGCTACAACCTGCGCAGGGCCAACACGGCGCTCGAGCTCGTCTCAGCCGGTATGTACGCCATCCTGGAGAGCCTTGCGATCCAGACGCGCGCTGACACCGCGCTGCTGTGGTTGCGGCCGAACGGCTTTGTCTCGGTTGAGCTTGTGGCGCCGTTCGTGGTGGGTCGGGATCTGAAGCCTCTGCGCAACTCCGCCCCATACCGCGCCACCGAGACCACGCTCCCGTGCTCTGTGAGCACGACCGGCATCGGCATCAACATCAAGCCTCGGGACGGCGTCAGTGACTCACGGCCAACCGAGGACATCCCTCTCAACGAGCTGATTGACCTCTCCAACGCGGCTCAGCTCCTCGTCCCGATCTACTCGCGCTACAGCGAGCAGGATCGGTCCGTGCTCGCGGTGGTGCACTTGATCGGCTCTCCGCGCTTCCCATTTCCGTTCAGCCGGCGCAACGAGGTCAGCGCGATGCAGGCCGCGAATTTCCTCTCAACGATCATCTCTGCCCAGTACAACGTCATGATCAGCGAGTGGACAAACCACTTCTACGATGCCTCCGCACTTCAGCAGACGGGCCAGTACCAGGCCTCGCTGGACCTCCGTCCGGATGAAAAGGGTGCAGATGACTTTGCCCCGCCCGTCTCGTTGATGTATCGGTGCGTGAATGAACGAAAACCCGACGCAGACCCCCGCGAAACACAAAAGTCGATGAAGATGCTCATGCGGCAAAAGGCGCAGCCCATGGCTCCCGTCGCGACCGTCCGCGAGCTGCATCGCCACGCCACCAACATGGAGACCAACTGGGTCTCGGCGGTGCAGAACACGACGCACCTCGAGAACCTCGTCGGCACCCTTCGCGAGGAGACGCTCCGCGAGGAGGTCGAAAAGCTGCGTGAACAGCGCGAGCAGGAGCTCACGGAGGCGGAGAAGACGGCGACCACAGAAGCGCTCAAAATGAATGAGTTGCGTGACGCGGGACAAGAAGTGCCCCCCAAGAGTAACGCAGCCACGACGGCGAGGGGTCACAGTCCACTGGCCACGAGTGGTGATGCGGATGCGGCTGCATGTGGTGTGATTGCGGCGCCGGCGGCGTCAGAGTTGCTCGCGCCGAACGGTGACTTGAGACCGGAGCAAGTCGATGCCTTGGAGATCGCGGCGATGCAGAGATTGCGAGAGCTCGGGGTGGACCCGACGACGTTCCTGAGCCGTCCGTGAGACGATGAGAGAACCACATCCACGCATTTTTCACCCCACGTCTTCGGCGGTCGTGGAGTATGTACACTACACAAGATTCAGTCTGGCCCCTTGAGGGTCATTCGACGTTACACAGACACACACCAGAAAGAGAGAAAAACAACGATACTATCAACAAACAGAAAAATCAGTAGTCAAGGCGTGGGTTGCAGTCTGGCACTCATTTTGTGGTGTGCGTTGTAAATGACCAAGATGTCGCTGCTCGCTGGGAACGAAATCGGACACACACACACACACACACACGCAAACATCTGATACCTTCCATTTTCGCGCGAAGGAATCAAATCACATGTGGCTGATCTTGTCTCATGTCCTCCCCATTCGCATCCACCCCTCTGACTGTTCTCGCTTCTCTGTCTCTCCGCCCATTCTTTGTTCTTTCGTGATCACACATCTGTATCTCGTTCGCGTTGCTGAAAGACTCCGCACAAGATGCACGTGAACGCAGCCCCACAACAGCCTGTGCCGACATCAGGCAAGCTCATGCGCGCAGCAGCCGTCGTCGTGTCCGGTGCTATACTCCTCTACATCCGGCTCCCAGCGCGCATGTTCGTTTCCGACAAGACCTTCAATCTGTTCCTCTACCCCGCCATCGCCCTCTTCGCTGTGTTCTACGGGCTCTGGATCTACACCGCCGTCGTGTTGCAGGCGAATGACGTCTTTTGGTACCAAACGCACGCGAAGCTTGTGCCGTTCGCGACAGGCTGCGCTGTGATCGGGAGCGTTCTCTGGATCATTGGCATGTGGCCCGAGTACCACTTTTGGACGGTTCCCATCTACATTCTGTGCCTCATGTGCGTGGCGAATCTCAGTGGGTTTATTCCAGCACGCAAGCCAAAGGGCCACAAACTCTAGTGTGCTCTCTGTCATCAGTGTGTGTGTGTGCTCCGGTTGGATTAATGAAAAAGTAACGTCATATCAACTTGCAGAAACAAAACACATCAAGCAAATGAGAGCGTGCTTGCTCACCCCAGCCTTGGTGCTTTTTCCCTCCGCACCCACTTTGCAGGAGGATGACGCGACCAGGCTTTTGAGACAGTGGCGGCGGCCAGTATGTGAAGTCGTGTCGACACAGAAACCACGATAGCCTAGTTTCATCAAATCCTCTCGTTTACATCACCTCCTCATCTCTCCTATGTGTCTCTCTTGTCGTCTTTTTGTGGAACAAGTGTTTTCAGAATTAACTTTACACACACACATATATATATAGCCACACTCGCGTGACGCGTTATGAAAACAGTTGAAGGCTCGTCGCGTGGTCGCGGAGGCGGGTACCGCGGGGGACGTGGCCGTGGTGGTGGTGGTGGCGGCCGAGGTCGTGGCGGTGGCGGCGGTGACAAGCGATTTGCCTCTCGTTTCACCGACCCGCGCTTTCAGCTCTCGAAGCAGGTGAAACAGGCCCCACGTCGCCACGGTCACGCCCCGCGTGAACAGCTGGAGGAGGCCGTCGCACAGGATCCCCGTTTCCGCAAGTTCCTCAAAAAGCCTCCTGGCCGTGAGCCGCAACACGAGCCAGAGCCAGAAGAGGAGGAAGAGGAAGAAGAGGAAGACGTCTCCGATTCAGTCGCCTCCTCTGGGGACGACGAGGAGATCGAATCCCTTTCCGATGACCTCGCGAAGGAGCTGGATGAAGAGGTCAACGCCTGGGCCGGCGAGGACGTGGAGCTCATCGAAGCCCGCCGCCGTGTGGCCATCGTGAACTGCGACTGGGACCACGTTCGCGCTGTCGACCTCTACGCCATTCTCTTCCACGCACTTCCGCTTGGCGGGCAACTCGCGGATGTGTGCATTTACCAGAGTGACTTTGGCAAAAAAATGATCAACCACGAACGGATGCACGGCCCTGACTTGTGGAGCAGCAAGGAGGAGGTGGCCCGTGAGGCTGAGGAGGCGGCGCGCCAAAAGGCAGCGGAGCCCGTCGTGGAGGAGTTACCCGAGGAGGAGCCCTTCACAGAGGACGACGACGACGATGGCGGCGACGGCGGCGCAGCCAGTGACGGCTGGGAGGATGACAATCCAGCCATGTTCCAAGAGGAGGGCGAGAACGGCGAGATGTTCTCGGACGGCAAGTACCGCAAGTACGAGATGGACCGCATGCGCTACTACTACGCCGTTGCCACGTTCGACTCAGCCGAGACGGCGGCGGCGGTGTACGAGCAGCTGGACGGCATGGACATCGAGGCAAGCGGCGTCGTGCTCGACCTTCGCTACGTCGACGACGACGAGACGTTCGAGACCCCCGTCAGCCGCGCGGATCGAATTCCGCCCAATTTCCGGCCGCTCTCGAGCTTCAAGGCGGCGGCGCTCACGCAGACCAAGTTTCGCATCTCTTGGGATCAGGACGATGTGTTCCGCCACCAGTCCGTGCAGGACGCCTTCACGGGCGAGTCAGCCGAGGACGATCTCGCGGCGTACCTGGCCCCACCCGACTCCGATGACGACGAGGTCGACGTCCGCACGGGCCGCACCAAGGCGGAGGAGAAGCTCCGTGTGCGCCGCAAGTACGCCGCCCTGCTGGAAGACATTGGCGGCTCTGTCGCTGTTGATGACGACGACGAGGAGGAGGCCAAGGCCGAAGAAGATGCCGCAACGGGCTCCTCGGCTGGCGACAGTGACACCGGCAGTGACGACGACTCCCTCAACCGCTTCAGCGACGTCGAACTTGGTGCTGAGGATGACGACGAAGACGATGACGAGGAAGACGACGACGGCAGTGATGACGATGACAGAGCGAGCGATCTCAGCAGCCTCGAGGCGACCCTGGACATGGACGCGGACGCCAAGGCGGCGGATCTGCAGCGGGAGACGCGTCTGCGCCAGCGGATGAAGACGGGTGACTTGGCAGCCAAGGCAGAGCTCAAGTACCGCCTTCGCCGCAAGGAAATGAAGAAATCCAAGAAGGAGATGATGAAGCAACAGCGGGAGGACGAGAAGCTCATGGCCCAAAGCACCCGCGACGCGGAGAAGGCAAAGCTACGCGCTCTCATGGGCGAAGACGAGGCCGCGGATGGCACGACGCTGACCGGAAAGGCGCGCCGCAAGGCCCACGCACGCAAGGTCAAGGAGCGTCTCGCGGCGGAGCGCGAGGAAACCAAGAAGCGCCGCGCAGCAGGTCAGTTTGGCGTCACGCAAGAAATGCGCCGCATTGAGCGCGAGCGTGACTCGGAGGCTGCTGTCGCCAACATCGACACCCGCTTCCAGTCGAAGCTGCTCTCTGACCCCCGCTTCCAGTTGGATGTCAGCCAGAAGGACAAGCGCATCGCCAGTGATGTCGTCGACCTCGCTGGGCAAGTCGCCAAGGCGCGAATGGGCCACAAGAAGGACCTCAACAGAGCGAACGCCGCTCAAGCTCGCGACGCTGCCTCAATCGCCGGTAAAAAGCGCAGTGCCACGTCGGGTGAAGACGAGGCTACGACTACCACGAACAAGGGTGACGTGCAGGACGCTGTCGACTTTTTCCTGACAAAGCCCGCGACCAAGAAGCCGCGTCGCAAGTAATCACCCTCCAGGGCTTTTCCTCTTTGTGTGTGTTTTTTTTTCAATTAACGTGTCTGTATTTACGTTTAACAACAAGTTGTGTGCGTGCGTGTGCGTACCTTGTCTTTTCCTTCTTTCGTGCAAACTCGCACCCTTAATGATTCGTATAAATAAAAGCAAAAGTCAAAAATACGAAAGCCGCCCAAGACAAGTGCTCATGTGCCACAATCGTTTCGCCACGTCGACGCACCAGATGCGCTGGGGATGGCGAAGGACGCAAGACCAACTGTTGACGACGCATCTCCCACCATCATGGCGTCTTGCGTGCGTGTTTGTCGCAGTCGCGTTGCTAGTGGTCACGCGCTGCACCCCAATGAAACACACACCTTCATTGAGACGGACAATCGGCGCGCTGTCTGGCCTCTCTTTTCTCTGATGACCTCACCTCTCTTGCAAACTGTGTCGCATCCTATTACTATTCTCCCCTCCTCGACCATCACGACCTGTCGTAACCTGCCCGTGATGAGCAGAAAAGGAAACGAAAACAAAAGTAACTGCTCTCTCACGCGTCAACTTTACGTTTTGATTTTCTATAGTTCTTTATTTCTCTTCAATCATTCAAAAAACATGGTGCAACTCCCCGCTGAGGTGAGCAAGCAGTTGGACAGTTTTCTGGTCGCGCCAGACGTGGTGGGCCTGGCCCAGATGATCACAAACAGCGTGAACGATGTGTCGCGCAACGACATCAGCAAGGCGATGGTCCAGTACGTGGCGGACAAAATGTCTGCGGCGAGCGCTGCGCGTGGTGCGTCCTTTGTGGTGACGATTGCGGATTGCATTGATGGCGTCGCTGGGCTGCACACCGTGACGTTCGCCGCCGACTACTGCCAGCTCGAGATGGTCGCCGCGACGTGCTGTGCGACACTGAAGGCCTTCAAGGAGGCGGTGCAGCTCGATGCCCGGCTGCTGCGGGCCCCGAGTGTGGAGACAAACTTGCTCACACAACCACAGCGACTCGCGTTGGCTCAGCGTGCGATGCAATGCGCGATGGAAATCGACGACCCGGCAACGGGCGAACTCGCCGCAAAGTTCGGTGCCCCCGCTTTCCGCCACCTGAGCCGGGAGGCCGCCGTGCCTGGCGCCGAGGTGGCGGGCTACCTCGGTGTGTTGGCGCTCTCCTTGGTCGCGCGTGGGCGCTTCATGGAGGCGGCCCGTGCGGCCTACCAGCGCCAGCTTGTCACGCGCGATGCCCGCGACCTCACCGTGGCAGTCTGCTGCGCCATTCTCGCTGGTGCGGGCCCAGCCCGCGCGTCCCTGCTCAATCTGCTCCACGCCACCGCGGAGGTGGCCGAGCTGGGCCCCGTTGTGGCCGTCCTCGAGCGTGCCCACGCGTCGCTTCTGCTCGAAGAGGCAGACATGAATGTGGTGGTCAAGTCCCTCGACGTGCGCGTGCTGCACACTGCTGATGTCCACCGCAGCCTTGTGGAGCACAACATGGAGGCCACATCGCGCTTCTACGACAACATCCACATCGAGACACTCTGCCGCCTCCTCGGTGGCTTGACGCAGACCGAGGCGGTGGACATTGTCGTGGAGATGGTGCGCAGCGGCCGTCTCGTCGCCAAGGTCGATGAGTACACTGGCCTTGTCTTTTTCCGCGTGATGGAGAGCAAGTCCGCGCTTGAGGAGTGGGATGGCCGCATCGGCAGCATCTGCAACTCCGTCTCCTACGCAGGAAATCTCATCGCCAAGTACAGGCCCGACCTCTACGCGTACGCTCAGTCCACAAAAACGTCGTGATTGGCTCACGCGCATCGGAACGTATGCCTCTGCGTATTTGTGTGTGTGTGTGCGTGTGTTTGCACTTTGGTCTTATTACAGTGGCTGAACAGCAGACGTTCCCTCATCGTCTCGTAACGGCTCTTCCTTTTTTTCTCCCATTTTTGTTGATATTGCTGATTCTTTTCTCTCTTTCTCTTCTGTTCGCGTCAAACGCTTCGTTTGTCCACACCTTCTTTTGCTTTATGAAAAGAAGAGTGCAACTGCAGAACACAAAACATCTAACAGAAAAAGCTGTGGTCCACGCAGTACCCAGTTTCGTGTGCCTCTTCACAAGCTCCGATGCACACTCGTAACCAGTGGCCTCACAGGAGAAAGCTGCTCTTGACGGACACGAACACAGACTTGTGATGAGCTGGTGGTCGATATCGTTTGAGCCATTGCGTCTCTCCGCTCACCAGTAGAACGGTGGTGGTTAGTCCGTACATTCACATCTTTTTCTTTCTTGTTCTTCTTCCAACTCTTTCCCTTCTCTCTCTCTCCCTCCCCCTCCCTCTTTCTCGCAGCAAGTGTGTATGTGTTTTCCGTCATGCCCTTGCTAGATGGTTCATCAAGTGGTGGCGGCAAGAGCTGGCTGCTTCCACTAGTCGTTGTGCTCGGCGCGAGTGTCTACTCGTGGAGAGTACGCCAAGCAGAGCAGGCGGCGCGTCGTGACAAGTTCGAGCAGCACCTGGGCGACTCGTACACCCGCGATGGGCCACTGTCCCTCAACCAGGAGGACCGACTCTCCTCCGCAGCGCCGCCATCCCGATCCACCTCGCCAACCCTGACGCCCGCTGGGAAGGAGGAGTCCACCGTGCCACCGTTGACCAAGTTCGGCACGTACCCATCGAGGCAATCGTCGAGTGTGGTCGCCGCAGCAGCGCCCGGCGCGTCGTGCTCGCTTGGTCATCACGAGAGCGTCGTACTCTCACCGATGGACCCACGCGATTGGTCAATTCGCCTCTTTCCAGATTCCCTCAGTGGCACGTTTGAGCCGTCGCGCGCAGCAGCCGTCACCAGAACGGCTGAGGGTTCTGTGACTGGTGCGTCGTGTCGACGGTCTGCCGGATCGAGCGAGACGCGGCGCACCATCGCATACGGCGAGGGCCGTGTGCAGGTCGGCGCACTGAGCCTGCAGATTCGCTCCAACTTCAGTCGGCAGCCCGGCTCGTACAGCTTCCCGCTCCGCACGTGCTCTTTTGTGCACCCGGACGGGTCGCGTCTCTACATTATGGCGGAGGAGCTCACGGCCGCGCGCGAGTCTGTCAACACCGTTCAGTACGCGACGCAGGCTATCGAAAGACTGCGCAGCACCGCCCAAGATGCCAAGACGTACTTCAAGGTGAAGCTCAACACCACCGCCTCCATGATCGTGACGACAATCATGGAGCGCTACGTCAGTCTCCACATTGGACCGTCACCGAGCATAGCAATCTGCTTCTTCCTCGTGCGTGACGGCGTCGCGTACACGGTGCAGCTGCAGTGCCAGCCCGAGGAATACGAGAACCGTCTCGCCGATGTCCTCATGGCGGTCCAGACCGCCCGCATTGACCCCGACTTTGTCACCACCCCACGCGGACACAACTGCTACACGCTGTGCCTGCCGTCCCGCGGCGCACAGGCCTGTGCACCGTCGCAGCGGACCTACGTGGTGCACTTGCCAACGGAATTCGTTGTGCATCAGAACCCGTCCGATGCCACGGTGCTGCTCCTGACGCACGCCCACTCCTCGACATGGAGCGGCGAGGTGCGTGCGATGAACCAGGAAGAGGTCGTGACCCTCGCACACGCCTGCACACCTGTCGTGGTGCCGCTCCACGCGGGCGACGTACCGGGCCGCAGCTTTGACGACGCCGCCTCTCCTCCGACGCACGACCCAGGCCGTCGGGACACCGCCGAGGCAGTGGCCATCCCCGAGTTCCTGCCGCTCATCGACAGCGAGCTCTACGTGTACCTGAATCCTCGCTCCCTCAGCGATCTTGCCGCGCTGCACCACATTCACGAACTCTTATCCACGCCCACTGCCACGTGGGCCGAATTCACCGTTGAGGAGCACAGCCGCCCGAGCCGTCTCTCACCCGTAAGTGGTGCGGCCGGCGGCAGACAGCTCCCGTGCTATTACATCTCGCCACACATGCGCCTGCCTCTGCCACCCGTGCTCTACTTCACCACTCGCGTCTGCGAGCACGTCGAGGATGCCGGCGTGACTCTCTTCATCCGGGAAAGCTCAGGTGACCTGTTCGAGATGGAGCTGCGCGTGGTCGCCATGAAGGAAGCGCAACTAGCGAACTTCACGGCGGCCGTGGACAGTGTGTTCGTCGCGCCCGTGTTCCCGCGACCCACCACCAACGCAGCCGGCCAACGCATCATTTCCGCTGAGGGACTGGCCGTGGCGGGCGGTGAGGTGACGCTGCGCCTCGACTGCGTGCAAGTGAGCCCAGACAACTGGCTTATCATTCGCTGGCTGTTCGACGACAGCAACATCTTCACCCGCGAGTTGGAGCAGTACAAGGAACGCCTCTATGACACAGTCTTTGTATGACACCGCTCAACAAACAGTCTGTCTCGTCTTGCGTTTGTTTGACTTTTATTTATTTATTTGCCCTCCATGTGTGTGTGTGTGTGTGTGTGAACGCATCCGTTCCCCCTACATCGCATTGTTTTTTGTCCGTTTGGGTGCCTCATTTTTTGGTTGTGGTTTTTTTTTTGAATTGTTCTTTTTTTTGTTATCCTTTTGTCTCGTTTTTATGCCAACATCGTACCACCAACAATCACAACGATTCCAGTGATGAGACTGCACATACATATGGCGCATTCGCCAGCATTGAAGGCAACCGCAAATGGAAAGCTATCACTCCCATTGTCGGCCGCCGTAGCGTTGGCGAATGCGATGGGTTTTCTTCTTCTTCTTCTGCGTTGTCTTGACATGTGTTCGATCCTCACTCATCACATCGCTGCAGCACGGAGGTAAGCCGCCCTCTCACTGCACTGTAGTGGTCTGTCGCGCTGGCATTGTCATGAGTGGATGAGGTCGTCCGCGAACTTCTTCCTGTTGCAACTCTTGTCTCTGACTATCCCCCATATCTCCTACTCACCCCCAGCACGCACTCACAAACAGAAGTCCAATCACATCGAGACGTTGAAAGAGTTCATCCGTTGACGACGCTCCATGTTTCACCTTGATACGTTTCAAACCAACCTGCAGGGCTGTAAAGCCTCTGATGTGGGGGAGTCACGCATCAATGAAGGCAGCCGCGTTCTCCTGCCCTCCACCGCACTCGAAGAAATCAGCCGCCTCAGTGTCGCCTATCCACTTCAGTTTCGCATTGAGACACACGGTGGCAAGTACGTCTTCGCTGCGGTTCTTGAATTCAACGCAGAACGTGGCAAGGTGGTGCTGCCCGACTGGATGTTCAACTACCTGAAACTCAAGGGACGGCCTATTCTGCAACTCCGCACTGTGAATCTTCCGGCAGGCCACATCATGAAGCTGCAACCACACAATCACGCCTTCATCGAGCTGAAGGACCCGCGTCTTGTGCTGGAACAGCGTCTTGTCAACTACACCGTGCTCACCGCGGGGACAACAATTGAAATCACGTACGCGGGTAAGGTCTTCAAGTTGAACATTGTCGAAATTCTTAGCACGGCCAACAAACCTTTGGAGGCCGTCCTCACCGCCCGCGCGGATGGCCAGGCGACCGAACTGAAGGTCGAGTTCGACAGGCCACTTGACATGCCACCGTCTCCGCGGAAAAACGAGCCCACCCAAGACGCGGGCCCCGCCGTGTTCGGCAGCAACGTGGTTGGCTCTCCAACGTCGGCAGGCGTCCAGTTCAAGCCCTTCCACTTTGTGCCACCGTCACTGACAGACAACACCAGTGCCGCGACGTCAACGGGCAATAGCACTGGTGACAATCAGAACCAGTCGACTTCGGCGGAAGAACCACAGGAGCCATCCTTTGTCGCGTTTGCGGGAACAGGACACTCTCTTGGTGGCTCAGCCGCCGCCTCGGCCAACACGGCAACGACCGCAGCCGTCGCACCGTCGCCTGAGGAACTGCGCCAGAAGCGACTCGCTGCCATGGCAAACCGAGCCAGGAAACCGTGATCGGTGGGCCTTGCTGCTGCTCTTCTCGTGGTCGCAGTGGTGGTGGTGGTGGTGTCGGACCTCATCGTCTTCCCCATCTTCTATTCCGGTTTCCCAGTTGTTGTTGTTGTTGCTTCTCTTTCTTCTAAGGGGGAGGCGGGGGCGAGCTCTCCGCCTTAACAATTGTACAGATCAGGATGCATATTCGTAGCTTGTGAAGACATCAACAACAGACAAGCTGAAAGCGAAAACAAAGCGAATAGACCGCAGACACTGCAGAACGACAACAAGAGGACTTCACGAGACATGACCATGATTTCGTCAGATCGTGCGGCGCCAATTCAGATGCGCTGTCACAGTCAGGAACCACGCTGGTTTTTTTTTGGTCACCGGCACTGAGACATTGCCATCGTACGTGGTGCAGCATCGTATCACTTCAACATCAAACCTGCATCTTTCCAGTATCCTCCTTCTCCTTCCGTTTTGTATCTCCTCTTCCTCGTTGCCGTGACTGTTCTCTTTTCACCTAGTAGCATACTAACGTCTTCCCCCATTTTCACACTCATTCCTTGTGTGTGGAACAAGTGAACCTAATCCCACGGAAATCTGAGAAGAAACTCACAAGTTTTATCGCCACCGATCCGTTCTTGGCTCCCTTCTCACTTCCCTATCCTTTTCACAAGACAGCGAATACAGTATCCAGTTCTTTCGCTGAGCTGTGAACGACCACCATGAAGGTTTCGACTCTGTGTGTGGCAGTCCTCGCGCTGGTGCTGGTGCTGGTGCCGTTCTCGGCCCTCGCCGCACCCGAGTACTACGTCCGCATGGTCAATCTCGCCCACCGTCACGGTGCTCGCAATCCCAACATTGAGGTGAACCGATCCATCATTTGCCAGAATGTGCCCTGTGGTGGCCTCATGGAGCAGGGCATGGAGATGCTGTACAACATGGGTAACTTCATGCACAGCCGTTTCACCGACACGGACAACTACGTGCAGACGCCGCTGGTGGGGACCAACTACGACCCGAACGCGGTTTACTCGCGCTCCACTGCTGTGCAGCGTTGCCTCCAGAGTGGCGCGGCCTTCCTGAGC
>JASANR010001462.1:0-63199 GCA_030849635.1 Wallacemonas sp. MBr04 | reverse complement strand
TGCGAGCAAGTGAATGTGTTGTGTTGTGGTAGACATGAAATTCAAATGGAGAGAGGGGGTGAAGAAGGGGAGGGAGTGATAAAGAAGATACGCGTTGAGGGTCGAGTAGGCAGTCACGCACGGAACGGCATGTGGTCCAGAGAGCGTGGAGGTGCGTGGCCTGGCATCGGCGAGTCGGTCGCACGGTCGAGAGTCAGTTCACACAAGATCTCTCTCTCTCTCTTTCTCTCTGCATTTTTTGTGCAAAGAGCTGAGACGGTCGCGGTTACAAAGGAGCACGTGTGCATAGAAGCAACGTCAGTGTCCTCATGAGAGCCGCGGCTTGAGAAACGTCGCGGCGCGAAAGAAAAGTTCGCCGGCACAGTCGTGTCTGGCTGTGACAGCAAAGCTTGTCGCACTGCACCGTTCGTTCTTTTGATTTTCTGTTGTTGTTGTTGTTGTTGTTGTTGTTTGGACTTTCACTGTTAGTTTGGCATGACGCAGATGGCGTGTTTACAGACGGTAGGAAAGCATAAGGAGCGTCACACAGCGGGAAGGAAGCATAGGAATAACGGCGCGCTCTCTGCTATGTGAGAGTTTGCTCTGGTCGGTCTGCTTGTTTTCTTTTTGTCTTGATTTGTACAGCGCACACAGATGATCAAAAAGATGAAGAGGGTTGATGATTTTTTTGTTGTTTACAAATAAGCTGCCAGACTCTGAGACAACGAAAAGAGGAAGAAACACAACTGAAGAAGGAAATAACACAAGGACCTCACACGAGTGAGTATCTGTTCTGACTGCAGTTGTTGTGGGATAAATACATGGCGGCACGTGTTAGTATGTGTGTGTACGTGTTTCTGTTCAGTATTGTTGAAGGAAACAGACAACTCACCGTCTCAGTAACTTTGCTTGATGACTTACGAGTTGGGCTTGATGGTCTGAGGACTTAGCCTGCTCTTTTCTTGTTTTGACTTGTCCGATTTCACGCGGCCGTTGACCGTCTTTGTGTTTCTTTGGGGAGAAAACAGCAAATAGATGAGACCGTGGTTGGAAAGGCATTGAGCGAAAAGAAAAAAGAGAAACAAGAGAAACAGGAAAGAAAGTAATCAACAAGAAGACTCTTGCAGTGTTTCCAACGAAGCCTGCGTTCACATATTTTCGCTGTTTTCATTTCCGTTTCTTTGCTTCCTTTCCTTTTGACCATCAGCATGAGGGCATCAAGACAGTTCGCCAGCTCTTGTTTGTTTCTGATGTTATCATTTTTTGTCTGATTCTGTTTTTTGTTGTTGTTGGGGTTTTTTTTGGAGGTGTATGCTTGTCTGTGTTCACTTTGTACATGGATGCGATGTAGGCGCGAGGGGGACGAAATCGGAGAGGGGAGCTGTGGCTGGCTGCCCGTCCTGTCGCTGCTGTGTGGAGCAGGGATGTAAGTGGCTGCACACCTACGTCGTGCACTCTCTCTCTCCGTTCTCTGCCCCTGTCTACTTCTCTCTTACGCCTTGTGCTGGTTCTCGAGGACCTTCTTGTAGTACTCGTACTTCTCGCCGGTGCTGTCGCGCTTGAGGACCTCGACGACGGGCCCCATGCACATCTCGAAGTGGCGGCGGTTCAGCTTGGCGGTCGTCACGGGCGTCACGGCGCGAATGTCAGCAACAGCGGCGTGGTTGTTGAGGAACTCGAGTTCGCCAATGTGGTCGCCCTTGGAGAACTCGCACACCTTGGTTGGCTCGCCCTTGTCGTCGCGGCCAATCACCTCGACGGTGCCGTCAACGATGATGTACAGCCACTCGCCCTCCTCGCCGTAGCGAATGATGCTGTCACCGGGCTGCCACTCGTCGTTGCTGAGCGCATCGGCAATCTGCATCCGCTCGTAGTTGTCGAGGGTGGACAGGAAGGGCACGGAGCTAAGCAGCTCGGCGTAGTCCTCACGGCGGCGGATGGCTGTGCCCATGACCAGGTTGCGGTACGTCTCGCGGTCCAGCACCCACGCGACGAGGCCATCAGCGGAGCAGACGCGCACCGTCGCCACAGCAGGCGTGTCGTACATGAGCTCGAGTTCGCCGACTGCGGTGCCCTCCGTCTTGAGGAACACCTTCTGGCCCTCGCGGATGATATCGGCCTGGCCTACTTGGATAATGTACAGCTTGTCGCAGTCCGCCTGACCAGCCTCCATCATGTTGTCGCCGCACTTGAACTCGGCGCGGTACATGGCGTCCGCCACGGTGCGCAGGTCCTTGCTGGTCAGGAAGCTGAAGAGCATGTTGCCGTTGAGGAGGTCGCAGATGAGGGCGGTCTCCTCCTCGGTCTTCTCGTACGTCGGGGGCACGTAGTTCTTGGCGTCCTCGGGGTCGATGCCCTTGACGCGGACCGTCTGGCGGCGCGCGCGACCCGCACCGAGAACCGTCAGATCGGCGGCCGCCATCGTGGGGCGCCACTGCACCTCACCGAAGGGCGATGCCTCCTGGCCGTCGTCGGACTTGACCTCGTCGGCGTCGTGCGCACCGCCCTCCTTGTTCCACAGGTTGGTCGTGTTCTCCTCGCACTGGTCGTTGATCTTCTTGCGGAGCTCAAAGTCGATGCGGGTGTCGTGCATCTCGATGCGGCAGAAGCGCGGGTTCACCTGCGCGAGTGACAGCAGCTTGCGGCCGGCGTAGTTGGAGACGGGGTTCTTGCTGATGTCAAGCGCATTGGCGGTCGGGTGGGCCTTGAGCACGTCGACCAGGCGATCAATCGTTGCGTTGCCCTTCACGCTGTCCTCGCTGAGGTCGGAGTTGTACAGCTTCTGGTCACTGACGTTGAGGAAGCGCAGGCTGGTCAGCTGCTCCGCGACGTCAAGCACGGCGAGGATACCGCGGTTGCCGATGTAGTTCTGGCTCAGGTCGATCTCGTCAACGCTGTCGAAGGTCTTGTGCTCGGTGAAGAAGCTCACCAGCTGGGGGTTGGGAGTCTTCACGCCCTCCTTGGTGCAGGCACGGAGGAAAGCAGAGAGGGGGGTTTCGTCAGACATGGCGAGGCGGTGGATAGGTAGAGAGGGGGTGAGAGTATTGCGTGCAAGAGGCACGACGAGCTAAGATGAAGGCGGTTGAAGGGAGAAAACGGAGGAAATAGAGTGGGAAAAGAGAGAGCGTCAACTAAGTGTATCGGAACTCACTGGTGCTTTCTTTTAAAGGCGCTAGAAACTGTTCAGAAAAGAGGGGGGAAACGGCAGAAAACGAAAGAGGAGGAGTGAGACGGAGCAAGGTGGTTGTGGTTGTTTGGTTTGCGGATATGGGGGCGTCACTGATCTCTTGGTGTCCCTGCGTTTTGGGTGCGGGTGAGCAACAGACCGCGAGATGTAAATAAAAAAGAAAACGTGAAGCACGTATGCGCATTGCAACGCAACTGTGTGCGTGCTGCTTACTGCGGTTGTACGTGCAAGTAACAAGATGGTTTAAGATGATATGAGAAACGCGCGCACAGGAAGAGAGAGAAAACCACAAAACAAAAACACGTGACGGAGGAACGCAAGTGGAGGAGTCCTCATGGGTGATCGTATCGTACCGCATCGTGCCCACACGCTTTCTGCGCGCACTCAGTGATGAAAGAGAGTCTCATTGTAAGCCAACTGGCCACCTGAGAGCCGGCGCAGCCACTTTCGATCAAAGCTGCCTGGCAACGCGCCTGGCATCGCGTGTGCCGCGTGTGGCTCAGTCTTCACCTCGACGGCGTCGCGAACCTCGTTGATATCGAAGACAAGCGATCCGGTGAAGTCGTGCGCCGGCGGTGTCATCGCGGCAGCTGCGCTCGTGGCTGTGGAGAGAGAAAGCATGCGCCGACGACTGCTGCTACCACTTCCACTTCCAGAGCTCTCCGCACCGGCGGTCGCGCCAGTCTTGCGCGCAGTCGGCGCATAAAACGCAAAGTCGGAGTGCAGACACAGAAACTCGAGATCCACCAGGCTAATGGGGATGGGGAGCCACTGCCTCAGCTGGGCGAAGCTCTCGGCTATCGGACCAGAGTCTGGCCTCGCCGCGGCCTGGCCTTGATCCTCGACTGGTTCCCTCTTCACTTGCTGCTGGTGCTGCTGCTGGTGCCGCTGCCAGAGACACAGCAGGAGTGCGCGTCGCCAGTACGCCAGGAGCAGCGCCTGGCCGTGTGGTGAGAAGGGCCGGCTGATCGCGGCACCATCGGACTCGGGTGCGCCGCACCAGCGCACACACCCGCACTGCACCTGGCGCTCCTGGGCAAAGGCGTACGCTGCGTCGAGCATGAACGTGCCGAGCTGCATCCGCTGGAAGCACGGCAGCGTCATGATGCACGAGAGGGCGTGGTGTGGCTGGTGCTTGAGTCGGCTGAAGTAACCCACCACAACATCGCCGTCCCAGGCCGCTGCGTCGTAGCTGCCGACAAACGCACGGAAGGCGTGCGCGGTGCTCTGTGTGTCGTTGTCGTTGCCGCAGCCAGATGGGGGGCGCGATGACACGTGCGGGTCACGCGGAATACGGTGGTGACTCTCGCGAGTCGCCTCTTTCTCGTCCTCATTGCGTTCGTTGTTGCTGTCCGCGTCGGATGAGGAGGACTGTGGCGCCGTGTCGGCTGAAATGGTCTCGTGTGAGGACGCGACGAACGGCGCCGTCTGGCGTGGAATCGTGACGACGAAGAACTCGTAGATGTCGACATCATTCTGGATCAGTTTGCTCTCGATAAACCCCTTGCCCAGCAGCGAGAGGCAGCGGCCATAGTGCAGGTGCTGCGCGCCGTCGACGAAGTAAACCTTGCGGCCTGTCTCGTGATCGTGGTAGAGGAGCGGACCCGGTGGACGCCGGCCATGGAGGCAGTACCCGTCGAGGTGCACCAGCAGCTGCTCCAGCGACAGAAACGGCGTCAGGCAGCGGTGGCACAGGTGAACCGAGTAGCACAGCTGGCGCTCTGGCAGCGCGACGTGGGCCAGGCTCGCGAATGCGCTCGAGAACCACGGGCGAAAGGCGTAGCACAAGTACCGCACCTCGCAGCACGCCGACGTCGCGTCCATCGCCGCGACCCACGACTGGGGCAGCACAACCGCGCAAGACGCGGCCGCGGTGTTCACCGTGCTGCTACTGCTGCTCGCGGTTGTGAGAATGTCGCTCGCCACGCGGCGCACGCTGACGCCGTAGCGCGCCTGCACAACGTCGTCTGTCACCGGCTCAAGGTCGTCCACATCGTACCAGCCGTCGTGCTTGTACGCGTAGCCGTCCGCCGACGAGAAGCTGTGCGGCCCCATGTGCAGGTCACTGCGCCGGTGCAGATCGCCCTTGCCGCCGGTCGAACTCGCGTCCGTCGCCGAGGACGGCGGGTAATAGCGACGGTATCGCACACGCTGTGCCGCTGGTGCGCCACCGCCGCTACTGCTGCCGCCGTCTTCGGACTTCGCGTGCGTCGGGGCATCGGTGGGCGTCTCCGCCCCCGCCTCTGATCGCGCCCACAGCAGCACGACCTGGATGGGGCGGAAGAAAAACAGCAAACGACTCGCATCCTCCGTGTGCGGCTGCACACTGACGATGATGCCGAGCACAAGTGGCACGAGCCACTCTTCCGGCTGCTTGTGCGCCGACTGAGAGCGGCGACGCGGTGGCCGCCAGACCCAGTCCTCCAGCCCTCGCAGACGGCAGAGCTGACCGGGCTGCATCGCACAGGAGACGGGGCAATCTCTCAATCTGTGTGTGTGTGTGTCCACTCTAGTACTGTGATGAGTGGTACGCAAGGGAGGAAGGGAGTATTTGGATATGAAAAGTCGTGATCCTGGTGATGTCAAGATGCAATGGAGAGAGACACAAACAGAGAGTGGAGTGGGGTAACGACGTGTTCTAAAAGTGAACTCTCTGTGTGGAACCGCAGAGACGCCATCAGCTTTGGTGTGTGATGAATTTGGTACGTTCGGCGTGTAGCGCCGTGTTTTTGGTGTGTGCTTCCTGTGTTGTTCAGTTTGTGTGCGTGTGTATGTGTGTGTCGTGATCTGACACTGAAAGCAATCTATCCGCAACGGTATGCGACAAACAAAGAGAAAACAGAGAAAGCAAAGAGAGAGGTGCCTTGTGCATTCTAGGAAATGTGGCTCAGGGCCAACACGGCAGCGTCGCGTCTCTCGCGGTCGTCGTGCGCGGCGCCGTCCAGAACCTCAAGCCACGCCGCACGCGCGCGACCGTCCTCACCCATCTCCGTCGCGAGCGCAGCCAACGCCATCGCCGTGTCCAGCACGAGCGGGTGTCGCGGCCCGAGCCAGCGGCGGCGCGTCTCCAGCGCACGCGTGAAGCACCGCAGACCGTTTTGCTGCGCGCCGTTGTCGCTGGACATGAGACGATACAGCTGCGCGACGTGCTCGAGAGTGAGGGCCAGCTTCAGCTCCGTCGTGTCCTTGCGTGGGAGCAGCGGCCGCATCGGCGACGCACACGCATCAGCGCCGCCAGAAGCACCCACCGTCGCACTCGCACTCGCACGCGGCGACGGCGATCTGCGCAGCTCGCGTTCGAGCGCATTGTAGCTCCGCACGCGCACGTCGAGTGAGCGCTGAAAGTGCTGCAACGCGGTCGCCCACTCGCCTGTGAGCACACAGCACACGCCGAGGCTGTGAAGCACATCGCTGAGCAGCAAGCGACCGGGTCCCACGACATCCACGAGATACGCCGCCGCCGGCTCCAGATAGCGTGTCTGAGCCTCTGACACAAGGGCCAGGTCTTCACTCGCACTCAGGCGATGTTGCTCCAGCCGCAGGACCGCACGGTTGTACAGCACGGCCGCGAGCGCCAAGGCTGGCTCCGTCAAGCGCTCCGTGATGTAGCCCGCCGCGGTGGCCAGGAGGCGATCGGCTTCGTGGTACGCCCAGGCTGCACTGTACACCTGCGACAGCAGCATGAGCAAGTTCGCGAAGAGCGTGTCCACGGCAAGAGGTGTGGCGATCTGCTGCTGTCCTTGTGACTCGGGTGTGGTCTGGGTCTCGCTGTCGTGCCCGTCATCGTCCGTGGAGGACTCAGCTGGCGCGTTGAGGAAGATGAGAAGAGCGCGCTCAACGTCATCGCGGCACGTTTCGAGGTCCCCCGTGTCGAGGCAGCGCTGCGCCTCCCAATATAGCACCGCTGCCTTGCGGTAGGTGACGAAGGAGACGTGCGTGTCCGCGGGGGACGAGGAGGGCACGTTCGTGCTCATGGCGTCGTTTGTGTGTATGCGAGGTTTTCTATGATTGTTGTGTGTGATATATGTGTGGGGAAACACGAGCAAGGTTTATTTCCTCTTGTTCAACGAACCCGAAAGAAAAAGAGCAAAAGGAACTATCACGTCGCAACGTCGGGTTCTTTTTTGAGAGGGGCCGTGAAGCTGAAGCGCGACGAACCAATAGAAGACAGAGGACACAAGAAAGAGGGGGAGGAAGCTTGGAAGAGGAGAGAAGAAACGTGGCTTGCTGTTTCACATGAACAAATCGCTAGAGCAGGTCGAGATTCACCACGAGCGCCTCGCTTTCGGACCCGGCTTTTGTGTGGAGTCACTTCCTGTGTGTCTGCGAGATAGTGTTTGAGTGTTGTTGCATCAACCTCTGTTGCTGCTCAACAACACTGTGGCACAGCATTCGGAGATCGGCAGATCAATGCGTGGCTGACTTATTTCCTCTGATTGGGAAGCGAGTCTAAGATATAGCGTACTCTTGTCATCATACCATGTTCTTGTTCTCTTCTTTTGTTGTTGTTGTTTGTGTCTGCAAACACAAATTTGGAGGGGCGAATGTCTTGGTCCGTAATCGTTGCTGCTCGTGGATGAGTTGAGATTTCAATTCGTTTTTTCTTTGGGGGGGCGGAGTTTAAATGTAACGAACGGTATTACGAGAGAGAGAAAAAAAGTTGTGCCGGTTCACGTGTTAGTTTTTTTTTGTTTCGTTCCTTGTGAAAGGGGGGGAGCGTCCCTCACCCTCTTTAGGCAACGGTCTGGGCACCGCAGTCTACAGACATCAATTGGTTTTGTTTTCTTTCTTGATTGTGCCGTTGGAGGTCGCGTTCAGCGCCACAGGACACATGTACCGTGCAACACGAAAACACAAAAAAGGGAAAGTGAGAGAAGGGACTCAGCACTTCTCGATAGGGAGAACGGGGCACAGTAAAGAGAGGAATAAGGAAACGCCGGAAACACAAGAGAAGGAAGAAAAAGAGGAACATCAGTGAACAGGTACAACAGCGATAATTTCAAGAAAAAAAGCGAAAAAATGGTTGAAAATGAGGAGATAAGGGGATTGTAGGCGCCGCCACAACAAGGTCCAGACTCAGCAGGCATGTGTTCATATAGATCTGCTTTGAGGGGGTGCTTTGGGGGAGTTTGCTGCTGTTTTGTTGTTGTTGTTGTTGTTGATTTGCTTTGGCACGTCGTTGTCTCTATCACGTGGGCGACATCGCGGTTTGCAACGACCAAGAAGCCGTTCAGTGGCCTCAATAACTATGTAGGAAAAGAAAAAGGAAAAGAGAAAGGAGGAAGAAGTGACTCCCCTCACGCTCAAAAAAAAAAAAGCAACATAAAAAGGAGGAGGAGAAAAGTATCAACACGAAAGGTGCAGAAAACAACAAACAGGACAATGAAGGGAGAAGAACGAATGGTTTTGTCCAGCCAACGCAAGTGGCTCTGACAAGAGGGGGTGGAAAGAGAAGGCACAAAGTAAAACAAAAAATGCAAAGTAAAGAATTGATGCAGCGAGAGGAAGGAGGAGGGAGAGAGGGAGGGAGGTAGAAACACCTCTCCGCGGTTGCGTTCACACACACACACACACACACGACACTCTCTCATTATCGCCTTGTCGTTAGCACGGAATGGAATGAATATACTCGAGCAGGCCGCGCCAGTAGGCCGACATGAAGTGATCCTGCAGCAGCACGCGCATCGCGGTTCGGTCGCACAAGTGGCCGATCGTCCTGGCTGGCCCGTCGGAGAAGTTGTACACGTCCTGCGCCTTCCAGAGGAAGTTGTAGCAGCCGTACGGCTCCACGAGCTGCGCCGCGCGGAACTCTTCCGTCGCGTGGATGAGGAAGTCGCCGTCCATCAGCGGGCTGCCGGCGTCGAAGTCGGCGCTCGCGGTGCTGGCCTCGCGGTCCATGGCGGACGCTGGGAGCTTGAGCTTCTCCTCAAACGACGGCTTGCCCTGTGGGGCACGGCGATAGCTCTGGCCGACAAAGTCGTTGTCGAACGGCTCACGGCCGCGGCCGAAGATGTCGCCGGCGGCGGTGAGCGGACTCATGACGTCGTCGATGTTTGAGACCTTGCGACCCGCCGCTTCACGCCCAGACGTGGACGTGCTGCCCTTGCCGGTCTTGGACACGACGGCCTCCTCACTGCCCGAGCCCTCCTCCACCTCGTAGTCGCTCTCGCCCTCGTCGCCAACGGCGGCGGACCCGCTCTTCTTGCTGGATCCCTTCTTCTGGCTCTTTTCGCTCTTGTCGCTCTTCTCGCTCGAGAAGTGGGAGCCGAAAAAGTCGCCCCACGACTTGGCGGTCGACATCTTGCCCACGCTCGGGCTGCCGGCCGACGGCGGGTCGCGTGCGGAGAGACCGCGGGTGAGGGAGGTATCCTCGACGCCGAGGCCGTCGTTCTGCACGCTGTACCACGCCAGCACCAGCTCCTTCACCTTGCCCGCCGCGAGTGGCGCCACGTCGCGCGAGGCGGCGGTGCTGTTGCTGAGCGTGCCCGTGTTGAGGAACGTGTCTAGGTAGGCGAGGCGCGGGAACATATCGCTGCCCATCACAAAGTGCTGGAAGCGCGACGCGACCTTGGCCTTGTCGAGGAGATCAGACAGGCCCTTGTCCGCGACAAGCGGGGCGCCAAAGGTGACGCACATCAGCTTGTCCTTCAGCGCGGTCGTGTGCTCAATGAGCAGTTTGGAGGCGATGATCGACGCGGTGGCGCCACCGAGTGAGTGGCCGCAGAGCACGATCTTGGAGCCGGACTGGGCGTAGCGCAGCACCTCGGCCGCGAGGTCGCTCAGCACGTCCTTGCTCTCGACCTGATCCCAGAGCGTGGCGACGCCGTCGAAGTACGTGACGCGATTCGTCATTTGCAGGTCCGACGCCTTGTCCTCATCGGTGACGATGACACCGAGGCGCGACTTGTCACCGTTGTTCCACACCTCACGGCGCACCATGGCGGTGTCGCTGAGGATGCGCACGAGCTCCCGCTCCTTGGCGAGCTCCGGGAACGCGATGAAGCAGGTCTTGTCGGGGGCGAGCATGATCGTGTACTGGAGGTTGGTGGAGACGGACCGCAGCAGGCGCGTGAAGGGGTTGTTGAAGAAGGTCAGAGACACGCTTGGCGAGAAGCCGACCTCATTCGCGACACCGCAGGCGATCAGCGCGAGCACAACGTGCCGGGCCGCGGCGGTCTGATTGCGCAGGCCGTGGAAGATGAAGCCCTCGGCGTGGCTGGGGATGTAGGTGTTGAAGACCTCGTCCACCGCGTGCGCACCCATGCCCCGCACCGCCGTGGCGCGCTGTTCGTACGCGGCGCCCTCCACCGCCGAGAGCTGCCCCGGGCCCGACTCGGTGGCTGCCTGCTTCCCCGCTGCCGCCGCGCGCTTCGCCACGGTGACGTCGACGTGCGGGAACACGGTCGGGGCGGTGCTGATCGTTGGCATCTGGCAAGCCGAGCAGTAGGTCTTGAAGGAGTAGCGGTGCGTGCAGGACGGGTTCACGCAGCACCGCGGGCGGCTCATCTCGCCCTGGAGGATGTACAGACCCCAGCGGAACGGCTGCACGGGTGGTGGCTGCAGGAAGGAGGAGTTGCTGCGGAAGGGCTCGTCCTTCTCCGGGTTGCTCTCCGCGGCGTTGGCGCTCATCAGATCCGAGAAGATGCTGTTGGCGGTGAGAGACACAATGCCCATGGGCAGCGCGCAGTCGCAGCACGTGTTGCTGACTTCGCCGGTCATGAAATTGTTGACGCGCTCGTGGCCGGAGCACTTCTTGCAGATCGGCATCCAGCACTGACGGCAGTGGTGCTTGGCCTGTGGCGTCAGCATGTACGCGTTGCAGCGCGCACAGTGGTGGCAGTTGCACTGCTTCTTGTAGTTTTTGCATCGCGAGCACACGCCGAGCGTGCCGTTGGTGTAGGAGCTGTAGTACTTCTTCTTGCTCGCGTTCACACGCTGGGTCAGGCGGTCGAAGAAGCCCTTCTTCTTGGGGGCCTTGGCCTTGTCGTCCTCCTTGGCGTCGGGGACGGAGTCGTCGTCGGAGCTGCGGTCGATACTGTCGTCGTCATCGCTGGGGGGCAGCGAGTGAACGCGGTCAACGTCCTGCCCAGACACCCCGTCGTCAGTGGAGCCAGCAGAGTGGGACATGGATCTTGGTTTTTGTTGTTTTTGTTGATGTTTGTTGATGCCGAGGCAGGGGGGTGGGGTGGGGGGAGAAGGGAGGGTCTACTACGTGTGCGTATTGAACGTGCACTGCGGCTTCCTTTCAAAGAATGGAATGCAAAAGAAATAAAAATAAGCTGCGCAAGGGATGGTACTAGTAAATGAGCGAACGCAGCGAGAGAGAAAACGGAGGATTATGATCAAGGAAAGGGAAGTGCTTCTGCAAAGAGAGACTCACTCAAAGTTGGGTGCATGTAAGAAAGAGAGAACAAGAGAGGGAGAGGGGTCGGGACGAATATGCATTACAAGTGAGCAAAGTGAGGCCAAAATGGGCCTGGTTGCCGGCGAACGGGGGGAAGCAACAACGGGAGGGAGGTGGGGAAGCGACTATTAAGTCACTGCTACTTTTCGACAGTGCGCGTGCATGTTGTGCGCTGTTGTCGTGTCGCACGCACCTCGTTCAGTGAGGCGTGTCATCCACGTTGTGTTCTTTACTTTTACTTTTTCGAAGAATGACTTGATAGCATCTTGCCCATAGCAAGAACAGGAGAGAGACGGAGATGCAAGAAGAAAAAAAGACGGGAGAAGCAAACAGTAACAGAAGAAAACGAGGCCAGTTTGGGTAACGATAGTAGTGGTTGGGGAGACAAACAAGCGAGAAGAGTGGGGCACACGCACGCATACACGCATGCACACGCATTTCCCAGCTCTACTCTTTCATGCCGTAAAGCTGCAGCATGACGCCGCGGTTGTACGAGGACACGGAATGGTCGATGAGTCGCGTCGCGAGCCCGCAGCCGTTCTTGAGGAGCGCGAAGGCGACCTCGCTGTCCGCGGTGGAGATGTAGCCGGCATCGCCGAAGTTCATCAAATGGTAGCGGCCCAGGCACGCGTACCGGCGGTGTGTGCGACGCAGTGCCTCGTGACTCAAGGCACGCGCGATGGCAGCGGCCTCCTCGTCCGCCTGTGCCGTGCTGGTGGCGATGGGCGTGGACGGCGATGATGCGCGAGAGACTGCGCCGTCCTCCTCTCTGTCCGCGCCTTCGGGCGTTGTGCTCACCCGTGCGGTGTGTGGGGTGCTGGGCACGCCACTGGTCTGCCGGGACGGCGTGACGAGGCTCGCGGTGTGGTGCGCCTCGCGCAGGGTGCTGGCCACGTGCGCCTGGACTTGGCCCGCGCTGGGAGGGACGTCCTCGCCCTCCGCCAGCACCGCACGGCCGGTGCGGATCGACGCGTCCACGTAGTCCTCGAGTGAGGTCCCGGTGGCCTGGGCAACCAACTGCGGTGCCGTCGTGCGCAGCACGTCCACGACACTGCCCAGCGCTTGTCGCTCAGCCCGCGATGAGGCGGAGGCGGGTGTGGACGTTGTTGGCGGCGGTGACGGTGCCGCGTCCCCGCGCCGCCACGGCATCAGGCGGGCGGCCAGCGAGGGCGGATCTGACGGCGATCCGACCGCCTCCGCAGCGGGGGTCTCAGCGCGCGAGGCCGCGTCGCTCGCTGAAGCCGCGGCTGCCTCGGCCTCCGCCGCCTCGTTCTCCTGCCGCCACGTGAACCAGTTCTGCACGTTGCGGTACACGGAGGAGGCCTGCTCCATCACCCGCGACGCGGCGTCCCACGTGAGCTCATCGCCACACGACAGCCGCGGTACAATGTCTGTGCGGTAGACCAGATTGTGAAAGTACGGCCCCCACCCACTCTGCGTGACGCGGTCGACGAACTGATAGTTCCCGACGAGCGGCGCCCCCATCGTCACGCACATGATCGGTGGGGTCTGCCCAGCCGCCAGCTGCGAGGCGGGTGGGAAGAGTTCGGGATAGCGCGAGAGCAGCTGCACGGTGACCAGCTGGGCGACGGCGCCACCGAGCGAGTGGCCTGAGAGGACCAGCTGGTAGCCCTGCCGGACGTCCTCTGCGAGCTGCGCGAGTGGAACGTCGGTCTCGCGGGTTTCTTGCGCGAAGCCGCCGTGCACACGGTACGACCACACCTGTCGCAGGCCCCCGCACAGCATCACGGACTGGCCGGTGGCTGGGTCGACGCGCACGCCCTCGATCAGCGGCGTCCACGACTGCTTCACCTCCTGCGAGAGGCGGAGATCGACCATGCGAGTGCGCCAGTTGTGCGTGCCAGGGAAGGCGATGTACTTCACCCGGCCCGGTGACTCGAGGACGGAGTAGCGTGGGCGTGACACGGCCAGCTTGAGAAGGCGCGCGTAGGGGACGTCGCTGAAGGCCAGCGTCAGGTCCGGTGCGCTGTGGTACTCGTACGAGACGGAGGCGGCGACGAGGGAGAGCAGCAGTCGCTGGCCCTCGCGTGTGCTGTGGAGACCTTGGAAGGCCATCAGCTCCTCGTAGCGGCGGAAGCAAGTGCGGAAGAGACGTTCGACGTCGTCGGTGGTGTACTTGTCCACGCTGATGGTGCGCAGCGAGCGCTCCTGGCCGTCCAGCATCCGCACCCGGTCCACCGCAGCGATCAAGCTCGGCTCCACGCGCAGCACACGCTCCACGTGTGGTTGTGTCATCACCGTTGGCGTGCCACACAAGTAGCAGATCGGCCGATACGTCAGTGTCTTGCAGATGGGGGCGACGCACAGGCACGGCATCTCGCCTGCGCGGCGGAGGAGATAGAGGCCCCAGAAGAGTCCACGGTCCTCGCGCTTGGTGAGGTTGGCGAGGGCCCACGGCACCGCGCACTGATCGCACACCAGCTGCCGTGAGCCAAGAGGGTGGACGTGGCGTTCCTTCCCGTAGCACTGAGGGCAGACCGCGCGCCAGCAGCTCCGGCAGTGGTGGCGGCGGCGGCGGTAGACAGCATCGCCGCACACGCCGCATCGCGTGCAGGTGCACGCCTCCTTCGCGAAGTGGCACGTCGCGCACAGCCGACGCGCTGCCAGCGGATCGCTGCGCACAATGCGCGCAGCCGCTGCGGCCCGGCTCATACTCATAGTGGCCGCTCCACCGGCCGTTGCGCCGGCATCGCCAGCCGCGTCGTGGTAATGTAGCACGGTTGACCACTGGGGTTGGCGATGCGTGTAGGTGAAGTCGCGAATGGGGACGAGGGAGGGGCGCGGCCACTGCGGCTGCGCGGCGGTACGCGCCACATACGGCGTGGACGGCTCTGACGGTGTCTCCGCCCGCTGGTGTGTCATCGCGTGCTGTCGACCAACGAACAGAGGGAGGGAGGGAACGGGTAACTAACCGTACGGTAACGAGTAGGCCTGATTGAAGAGGTTCACTGCTCTCGCGAACACTATTGATCCGCGATGTTATAAAGTGCTGTTGTTGCTGTCGAGTCGATGGGCAACTTGTAATGTGGTGGCACCACACGTTTGCGCCAGGACCTAGAGAAAACGAGGGAAATAAAACGTTCCTTATGAAGTGCTTGTAGGAAAGGGGAGGAGGGGAAACTGATGGACGATCAGGACGGCGCGCGCAGTGAGCACGATCGGGTGTTGCGAGTATGGGGTGAACGCTCTTGCCTCTCCAGGTCAATACTGAGTGAGCGACGCAGCGCATCACGAGCCGAATATATGCGTGTCGCTACCTGAACTGGATCTTATTCACGCCTTGGCTCAGCTACAGGTTTTGTTGTTTTTTGCTGTTTGCTCACCCTGTGTGTTCATTCCCTTCGCTTCGTTGTTGCTTGTACGTTTTCTTTTTCTTCTGAATCGGGTCACACATACGCACGTGTGAAAACTCGTTAAGCATCACGATAGACACTGTGGAGGGGGAGAACAAACAAAAACAAGCAAAACGCCCGTCACAGTCTTGAACCCATCCGCTGAAACACACAAAAAAAAGGAAAAAGAGAAATCAGTAAAAGCAAACAAAAAGAGGAAGCAAAGACGCACGCAAGGAGCAGTCAAGGAAGTAAGTGGACAGAAAGGAAGAAAAACGACAAAACCGGCAAAAGAATCCGTGACCGTTTAAAATAGGTGTACGATCGTCTGTGTCAGGTAACCGTGTGGTGTGGGAACGCGGATGAGGGGAGAAGAAAAGCATCAGCGCGCGCGCACGTGATGCTCAGCAGCAGTTCTTGTCGTTCGGCTTCCCCCCTGCGTTGGCCTCACCGGGGCGCTGACCGACAACGCCACCCTCGCGGACGCTATTTGGATTGTCGCTGTGCACGAGCTGTGCCGCCACGCCATCGAACGCTTCCCGCACACCCTTGCCGTCCTTGGCGCTTGCTTCGCCCCACATCATGTGCAGGCTCTGGGCGTAGGCCTTGGCATCGGCGGCCACCACGCGTCGGTTGGCCTCGAGGTCGCACTTGTTGCCCACGAGCATGATACGTGTCTCTGGCGACTGGGCTGTGAGCTCCGTGATCCAGTACTGCGCACGCTCGAAGGACTCGGGAGACGTGATATCGTACACGACGAGCGCGGCGGCAGCACCGCGGTAGTACATGGAGGCGAGGCTCTTGTACCGCTCCTGGCCAGCGGTGTCCCATATGTCGATGGGGACCGCGACCGTGTCTGCGATGACCGCGGTGTAGCGGTAGAAGGAGGCTCCGACGGTGCTGTTGAGGTTCTCAACCCACTCGTTCTTGATGAGCCGCTGGGCGAGTGAGGACTTCCCCACCCCACTGTCGCCGAGCAGCACTAGCTTGTACTTCTTTCCCTGTGGCCCGGATGCACTGGTGGCCGGAGCGGACATGATGTGTCGCCTATTTTTTTTGTGTTGTTTGTTTTCTTTGTTTGTTTGTTTTCGCTGTTGATGTTGTTTTCCGCGGAAAGTTTTTTGGTTTGTTTGTGTTCTTGGTGGATGAAGAGACACAACGGTACAGTGTGGGGAAAACTAAACGAAAAGAGAGTGGAAGGGGTGTGACGAGTATTTCAGCACGGCTGAAAGGTAACGGATCCTATTGTTGCTCTTTTTTTCTGATGTTGGAGGGAGGAGGGAGAGCGAGTGCGTGAACGGTAACCCAAGTGATCAGGGTGCGAATGAGTTTTTGGCCTACATGGCACGGAATATGGTGTGCGGGTGCGGCAAGGTTGAGTCTCGCTGCAAGACAAATGCTGGGGATGGAATGCGATTCTTTGTTTAGGTGGTGGCGACGCAGAACATAGAATACGAATGCTTTTCAGCATGCGCGTTGAGTGTGAAGGAAACCAAGAAAAGACCAAAAAAAAAGAGAAAGCCACGCGACGGAAAATAAGCAAATAGTGGAGTGGAAGGCAAAAATGTGAGAAAATGAGAAAGAGACTGTGGATTTTCGTTCGACCATAAATGTGATGCGAAGATGTGTGTCTCCATATGTGTGTGTGCCTGCGGCTTGACCTGGTATCTGAGTGAGTACGTCTCAGCGCGCGTCACGCTCTTTTCTGCACTGTGTTCGCTGGACGAACTGGTGCGCCGCAGATGCAGTCACCCACCTTCTCCGGCTCCCTCTCGAGTGTGATGCCCTGGTGGTGAACGCCGTTCTGAACGAGCTCCCGCACAACACGCTCAAGCTCTGTCCGCATCCCGCAGTCGCCTGGCGCGCAGCTTACCTCTGCGACTGCGGCGCCAAGGTTGACCGCATAGAGAAGACCTTCATTGTGCGTCACCTGCCGCGACGACGCAAGGTCGCTTTTGTTGCCCAAAACTGTCAGAAGCATACTCTCGCTGGCGTAAGTCAGAAACACTTCGTGATAGCGGCTCAGGGCATCGAATGACGCGCGGGAGGTGACGTCGTAGACAAGGATGCCTGCTGACGCTTGGCGCAAGATACTCGATTGCAAAGATCTCGTCGTGCTGTCAGTTATCTGCAAGACCATCAAGCTCACGTGATGGGTGTTGCCCGAGGCATCCGGCACGTCGTAGGGGAAGAACTCCACGGGAACGGGGCCCTCTGACAGCGGTTGGTCTGGGCTGAGGGAGTGCACGAGGCTCGAGAGCCCAACGCCGTGGGCACCACACACGACAGCCCTGTACCGCAGCTCCTGAGGGAGTGGCGCGGAGGTCATGATTGGGATATGTACGCGAAGAGGGGGGAGGGGAGAAAGGAGGGACAAGACTGACGGTTCACGTCAGCAGGCTTTGGGAGTGAGAAGGTCGGTCAGCGTGGCGGGAATGCGCGCACGAGGCGAGAGTGAGAGCTGTGAAAAGAGAGGAGCAAAGAGAGATGTGGATGAGGTGTGGCAGTCCATCGACGAAAGAGACGGAGAGGTCGGTGGTCAGTGTGGGCAGCGTGCGGCGCGTAGTTCCCTAGCTCACCACGTTTGACCGTGACACGCTGCTGAACGCACGTGCAAGACCAGTTGAATGAAGTGGCCGGCGCGCAGCCCTTTCTGTCTTCTCCCCTGAAAAGAGAGAAAGAGCAAACGACAGTGTCGCATTGATGAAGTTGTAGCAGCAGAAGTCATAACGGAAAAGGAAACAAGACAAGAAACGAGTGAGAGGAGTGTAGCAGAGGTGGGTAAAAAAAGAAAGCACGGGAAGAAGCGTGAAAGATGGAGATGCGCAAAACAGCAATTTGCCAGTCTCGGTCAACGCGGCGTGCGAAAGCAGGCGTCGAGCAGCCCCTGCAGTGGCTTTGGTGCCGACGGCACTGCCGCACCAGCGAAGAGCCGCGGTGACGGTGGCACGACGGCGGACGCGGGGATCTCAGTCCGCCGGTTCTGCAGCGACTGCGCGAGCGGCGTGCTGATGCGGAAGTCGCTGAGCGAGTCCTGATGCCCGGTGTAGCCTTTCATGCTTTGGCTGGCGCCATCGGCAGCCGGGTCTGACAGTCGTGTCGACTCCCACGCCCCACCACGGTGCTGACCGTGCGTTGATGTTGATGGCGGCTGTGGCGGGCGTGCGCTGTGGTCGGAAGAGTGGCTTCTGGGTCGCTTGGCAGCGGCTGTGCCGGTTGCGGCCCACCCCAGTGGCGCAGCGACCGAGCCTGTAGGTGCGGGCCCGCGTGCACACGGCTGCAGCACCGGCGTGGGGCAGAAGAGTGGACGCGACGGCGACGGCGTTGGTGTCGGGCGGGGTGCGGAGGACCACTGCGTCCGTGCGGGTGCGGGGCTCGTTGTTGTGTGGTAGAGGTCCAGCACACGCGCTGTCTGCGGTGACGAGCGGGCTACGTGACGCCCGCGGTCCGGCGGCTCTCTGGATGACGGCCGCGGTGGGGCGGTCGTGAAGGCGGCGATCTGCTGACGGAGTTGTGCGTTCTCCTCGCGCAGTCGCTCGCTCGTCTGTTCGAGCTCGGTGATGCGCTGCGCACTCGCCGTGTAGCGGTTGTGTACAAGTCGCAGCGCCTCCTTCAGCCGGGCTGCAGTCTGGCGGTGGTGCGCAATGTGGTGCTGAAAGGCCTTCAGACCGCTCTGGATGCCGGGCAGCGGGTCGGCCATGAGCTGCTGCACGCCGGTGTGATCAAGCCGCACGGTGCGGAATGGCTTCCGACACAGAGGGCACGGCGCACCCGAGGCGGGATCGGGCAGTCGGCTTGCGCAGCGCGAGCAGAAGTAGTGGTCACAAGAAGTCAGGCATCCTTCCTTGTCACACGTGCTGAAACACAGGAGGCACGTCGGCTGGAGTCCAGACATGCGAGTCCCCAAAGTGAAGCGCACAAGAGGAGGGGGGGGAAGAGAAAGGGGGAGGAGGCTGTGACTATTATTCTGTCGTTCACAGTGTGAATGGTATGTGGAGTTTTTTTGTCGTTGCTTTTTGCAAAGCTGACAAGTGTTGGAAAGCGGAAAAGGGAAGAACGGGAAGAGGGGAGGCGGACGGATGGGATTGCGATCTTTGGGGGGAAGTCGTGGCCGTCGTTTGGAATTGAGATTGTCTGGATGCATAGTTTCACAGCGTCGGTCACGAGACAGCAGCACAGCGTCACATGAAGGAGGGGAGAGAGAGTCATTCGAGCATATTATTGTCGTCCTTTCATGAGACTCAGCACGTTGCTACGCACTGTATGGTGGCCACTTCCTCACCAAAGGGGTGAGAGAGATAGAAGTATGGTGTGGTCGCTGTTGAGGCTAATTCCTAGTTTTTCTCGTTTCGTTTCGTTTCCCTCCGAAGAGAACGTAGATGAACAGTACAGATTGGGATCGAGGAAGGGAAGAAAAACTGTAGAAGGAAAAGAAGCACGTCCCGAACTAAAAAAAAGGGAGAACACGGTGCGCAAAAAGTGTTTGGTTGAGGGAGGGGGAATTGTATCGCCATGATTTACATCAGTGCGGAGGAGGTGTCAGCACACCTCCAGCCGCACACACCAAAGAGGAGAAAGCAAAAAGTGTGAGGAAGTCGTGCGCAGGGACACAGCCAGGAAAAGAAAACTCTGTTGGGCTTGGTCGCTTGGCTGCGTGCCTTCACGCTTCCCTCACCTGATTCATTCAGTCCGCCTCACCAGCCGTCTTCTTGCCTCGCAAGTAGGCCGGTTGCGAGGCCACCTTCAGGCGCGCCTCCAGGTGCTGCCGCATGACCTCCTCAAAGTCTTCGAGCGTGTTGCCGATAATGTGGAGTTGATGGAGCACATCGACGCCCTTGCTATCGGCGGCCTCGCCTCTGCCCGAGTACCGACTGGTCCACTGTACGCACCGATCGTACAGGTTCTTGGTGGCCATGCCGATGTGGCTCACCGTGCGCGTCGTTGTGCCCTTCTGCTTTACCATGCGCTCGACATCGTCCTGGCGCAGCTTGACGGACTTTTGGAGTGATTCGAATGTCATTTGCAGCTCGTTGAGTTGGTTCTGCAGGGCGACGTTCTCGCTATTCCGGTGCTGGCGGGCGAGGCTCAGCGCGTTCTTGTTGCGGAGCAGGTCCTCCTCCAGCTGGGTCTTGCGGTCCTGAAGCACCTTGGTGTTGTCCTTGAGCGTCATCCAGCGCGTGATGATATCCTGTGGCTCCTGGTACTCGTCGCCTTCGTTGCGTGACAGCACGTCCTCCAGAAAGACCTGGTACTTTGCGTAGGAGTCGTACTGCTTCTTGAGGCCCTCGCGGCGTTCCTCCAGGTCCCCAAGCTGGTGCGACAGGCTCTCCAGCTGCGCCTCGCGGTCAAGTCGCTGCCGCTCCTCGATCGCCGCTTTTTTGGTCGCGCGACTGCGCTTGACCTCGTTCTCCTGGATGAACTTGTAGTACTGCACGAGTGTGTCCTGCAGCTCAGCGCGGTCCTTGGCGAGCTGGTCCTCACCCTCGCGGACGCGTGCCATGCGCTGTTGGTGCTCGCACTGCTTGGCCTCCAACTCGCGCTGCACCTCTAGGACGGAGCGGCGCAGTCGTGTGGCCTCCGTAATGCTATCGATTGTGTTGGACATGGTGCGCTGTGTGATGTGTGATATGTGATGTTTGGGGGGAGGAGGAGGAGGAGAAAAGAAGCGAAGGCAGACGGCGGAGAGGCAATAAGAGACGGTGAGAGTCGTGTCAATGCGCATGCTTTCATAAAATAGTCGAACCGCGTCAGCCAAAACAAAAAAAAGCGAAGCCAACGGCGGCACGAGAATCTGGTCGAGGAGTGAATCTCCCGAAAGCGTACGGCGAGTGAGCGAGGTGCGCAACACGCACGCCGTCTCGAGCGAGGTCACAGCTGGGCGTGTGATCGCACTCACCCCAGCGAAAAAGAGTCGCGGAAGGGAGGATGGTGTTGCGTGGAGCACTCGCCACACACATGTTCTTTCTCTCGCACAGCCACAGAGTACCGCATTGGGTTCTTTTTTTTTTGTGTGTGTGTGTGTTTAGTGAGGTATTGTATGCTTCCCTTTGGGGGGAGAGTATGGAAGGGATAAGACACCACCAACGTCAACAACAACAACAAGGAGACGCCATTGACAGAGCGCAAGACCAAAAACAAAACAAAATTGTGGGTCTGCGCTTCTGGGTCGTGAGCAGCAAGTGCATCACTCCGTATCGTTCATCACGTGTGATACGCCGGCACAAAGTTCAGCACCTCCTCACGCTCCACCACGGCAAGTAGCGAGCCCTGAGTGAAGCCCGGAAAGCTGCACAGCTGCGTCGCTGCCATTGTGGCCACGCCGATGGGCATCACGGTCACCTTCTCCGCACGGAAGCCGTAGCGGCACACGACGAGGTGCCCCGTCTCCACGGAGAGGTAGAGGCGACCGTGGCTCATGGCGATGCCGCGCACACACCCACCGATCCCACGGAACAGCGCGGTCGAGACGGTCGAAACGACCTCGACGCCGGCAAAGGGCGAGACGCGGGCGACGATCACGCCCTCAAGACCCTCCATCGCAAGCACGTAGTAGTGCGCGAGGGGGATGCCCGTGGCGGGCTCGATCTGCAGCACCGGTGCCGGGGTACCAATGTGGACCGTGGAGGAGTCCGTCTGCGTGCCGAACCGCACGAGTGCCAGCGACGGGTGCGCGTGGACGGCCGCGATGAGGAAGCTGTCGTCCTCGGCGAAGCGCACGGCGTGGAGGCCGCCGTCGACGGTGACAACGCGGTGGCTGACGAGGCTGTTCGGGCTGGCCGGTGACGCGCAGAGATCGAGGATGTGGAGGTAGGTGTGGCACCGACTCGCGCAGGCCACGTACCGCCCGTCCACCCACGACGGGGCGAGCGCCGTGACGGGCACGTTGCGCGTGCACCGGTAGAAGACGCACTGCGCGGACTTGTCCAGGTCAACGCCGGCGCTGAGGGTCGGTCGCGCCGCACCGGTGCCGGTTCCCACGCGCTGCCGGCTCTGGCCTTGCGCCGGCGACGCGGCCCCCGTGAGGTGCCACACCAGCACGCCGCCCGAGCAGCCCACGACGAGCACATCTTTGGCGCACGGCTTCCACGCCAGAGCCTCCACGTCGCGCTGAAAGGCGTGTGTCAGTGCACACAGAAACGTTTCTTGTGCGACATCGTAGATGATAACACGCACGCGCCCGCTGACGCCGCCCTCGGCAACCGCTGCCGCCACCATCGCCAAGCTCGGATGAAACGCGACCGCCACCACCCTCTCTGGTCCTTTGCGTCCACTCACTGCCGCGGCCGTCTCGGGTGGGTACGAGGGGACCGCAAACGGAAAGAGCATGCGCACCCACGGCAGGACATACGCGATGAGCGTCACGAGCAACACGACGGCATTAAACGGCACGTAAAAGATGCGATGCACGAGAACGAGGAGGGCTGCGCGCGGTCCGCGTGGTGTGCGCCGCCGCTGACGCCCTTGGAGGGTCCAGACGCCCGCGGGATCAGCGCGGCGCGATGGCCTGACACGGCTGTCAGAGCGCGCGCCTTCCGATGTGAGCTTTTTCGCAGGATCCACCTCCTCACCGTCGTCATCGTCATCATCGGCGCCAGAGGATGGGCCGAGCACACCCACGTTCGCGAGCGCAACGGGTGTGTACACGGCTCCACCGCGGGCAACAAACTCCGCGCCGTCGCGGCTGCCAAAAAGCTGGCAGGCCTGCTCCCCAAGCAATGCGTCATCATCCACCACAGCGGCTGGTGAGCTGGTCACCACCTCACGAATCGGTTCAAACATGCTCTATTTCTCTCTCTGCCTGTCTGTCTGTCTCTTTCTGTGTGTTAAGCGCTTACGGTACCTATCCTTCCGAGTGAAACGAGGGAAAGGTCAAAAAAGGGGGGGAAATAGGTGCGAGACACGATGGCACGGACGTGCTCTGAGCCACTGAATGAATGCGTTTGTGTGCTCTTCTCTGATCTGCGTTTCCTCTCTCACTCGCTTCACGGCAACAAGATGTTGTGGCTCGCAGCGAATCCAAGGAGATGGCAGCGCACTGGTCAGCAGAATACCGAGGTGCGGAAACTAAGACGGAAGGGGGGGAAGGGATGATGATTGGGTCGGTGAGGTGAGTGTGCCACAGCCGTAGCCATGCTGGGGAATGACAAGTACTGATGACTGAGTGAGACGGGTGAGTCTTGCATCTTGTATGTTTGACGTCTGTGCCTTGCTGAAGTGAGAAAGCGCGAGTGCAAATCAGGCAACATTTCCTACATACGCTGGTCCCGTTGTGTTGATGTGAACTGCGCGTGTGTTTGTATGATCTGTATACCGTCACATCGCATCACCTTTTTCGGAGACAGTGAGATACAACACAATTGCCGTGTTTGTTTGTGTGATGATTCGTTGTTGTTGTTTAAGAGTGTGGTTAATCAAAGGATGGGTGGGTGTGTGGCACTCACATCAACGTTAAGAAGAAGTACTAGCGAATCAGGCCCTCGAGACGGCGACCGTCTCTTTCTCTCCCTGTCCTTACTTCTTCTTTCCCGTCTTCTTTCCAGAGGCAGCAGCCGCGCCGCCGCCACCACCCTGCTTGCCGCTGTTTTTGCCGCCCTTGCCGCCCTTGCCGCCAGACTCGCCGAGCTCGCCGAGAAGATCCTCCATCGCGCTGCGCATCTCATCTGCAGTCACGTCCTGGTGAGCCTGCTTGGACTGCTTCTTGTCGCCGGCACCACCGGCGCCTTGCTTGCCGCCCTTGCCACCACCAGACCCCGCTGCCGCGCCGTGCGAGCCCGACGCACCGGGTGCGGGCTTGTGGATCAGGTGCTTGTGCTCGTCCACGTACGTGCCTGTGTTCTCCTTGCCGCCGAAGAAGTGCTTCATGTGGTAGGCATCCTCGTCGTCCATGTAGTACTTGGCCTCCACACCGGCGCAGCGGAAATCCAGCGTGTCCTGGTACAAGTGCAGCGCCGCGTCGTTCGTCTTGCGCACGTGCAGGGAGCAGAAGTTCGCCTTGTACTCGCCGTCCATCTCGCGCATCGTCGCACGCATCACACGCGACGCGATGCCGAGCTTGCGGTGCGAGCGCAGCACAGCGAGGGAGGTGATGTGGCCGTGCTTCTTCTCGGCGCTCTCCTCGTCGTCCATCTTGCCCAGCACGTAGCCCACAACGTTGCCGTTGTAGTCCTGCTGCACGTAGAGGAGCTGGGGCCAGGAGAGGATGTGGTAGTAGTAGTACCGCAGGTTGTAGTTCTCTGGGAGACAGCGGAGATTGCAGTGCTGCATCTCGTACATGTCCTCCATCGTCGCGCGGCGGAGCTGCATGGTTGCTTTGTCGATACAAGGGGGAAGTAAGAAGCTGCTACTCTTCTAAAAGCAGAGAGGGGGGGCCGGAGTGACGGACCGCAGTGAAAAGGTATCAATGAGAAGTAGATGCTGTGGTGCGGTGCCAGAGGGGTTCGGAGGTGTTCGTGAAGGCATGAAAAAGAAAAAGAAGTGTGAGAAGATACGTGAGAAAATGCGTGGCACGTGGTGGCCACACACTCAAGCAGACACCCAGAAAAGATCCCTGAGCTCGGGAGAAGGGGGTGGAAAGAGAAGAGCAGATGCGTCTGCGCACCAAACAAGAGGCAAGCAAAGAGTCTGCCTGTACCCGGATGTGTGAACATCCACCTCACGGAATAACTGTGATGGTGAGGTACTTTCTTCTTTCTTGTGTTCTCTCTGTTTCTGCATAAACTAATGAATGTGTATCTGCTATATCTGTGTATGTGTATGTGTATGTGTGTATCGATTCGAGTGGGTGAGAAGGCATCTCGTCCGCGTTTTACTTGGGCATCGACGTGCTGTCGAGCTGGGTCAGATCCCACATCCCAGAGGAAGGCACTGTCACGTGATAAGCCCAGGACCAGTTCCTCGTCGCGTCATCAGAGGAATCCGCACTGACGCGCAGGCGCGCGTCGTTGGCTGTCACGGTGTTGTCGAGAGTCTCCCTTCCCACGTGTGTACGGCGCAGAACGCCACTCAGGACGAGGTGGTTGATGCCCGCGTGTGCCGCGCGTCGGCTCACCAGCCCAGGCGCCATCAGCCGGTCCATCAAATCGGTGTGTTCGATCCCGGGCACGTACTGCACGAAGCGATACAGTCCCGTCAGGAAGGTCTGCCAGACAAACGGGTGGAAGGCACCGTCGACGTGATGGAAGATGCTGGGGTACGCGAGGCAGCCGTCAGGAAAGTCGGACAGGACGCGACAGCCACCGCTGCGTGAACGGAGGCGCACAACCGCAGCGGCGGCGGCAGAGGCGCTGTTGTTGTTGCTGTTGCTGCCACTCGACGCGTCTGCTGTGGCTTGTGCCTCGAGGCTCTCGATGGCGGCGAGGACGGCCTGCTGCTCCGCCGGGGTGGCGGCTGGCGCAGCGGGAATGCGGCTGGCGGTGTCCATCCCTGAGCCAAGACGGCGCGCGGGGTAGAGTTCGTGCTCGACAGCGACACTCGCTCGTGCACCGCCCTTCACCTCATCGTCATCGTCATCGTCATCGTCCTCATCATCATCATCGTCGTTGTTGTTGTGCTCCTCCTCCTCTCCATCATCATCATCCTCAGGCTTGCGCTTGGCGGCCGTCTGGGCGGCGCCTTTCGCTGTGGCCTGTTGGCGCGGTCGGCGCCGTCCGTGGCGAGTGCGTGGCGCCTCGCCGTCGGTGTTCACCCGGCCATGACGGTTGAGGCGCCCACTGCGCAGCCGCTCAAGCTCCAGCTCAGCCGCGGCGTGCGGCCAGTTCAGCGCGGGCAGGCGCAGCAGTTCACGGCGCACCTCGTCGCCGTCCTCGGCGTGGGCGAGGTGTAGCGTTGGCTGTGCGCGCAGATCGACCTCCATCGCACTTGACGGGGCCGTGGACGTGTAGTGCAGCACCTCACGGCTCCAGTGGGGGCGCAGAGAGCACTGGTTCGCCGTCGCATCGGTCTGCGCCGTCAGGGCGTGGAGCAACGCCACGTTGGCGCACGGCTGCGCAGTCGGCGCGTTGGGGAACAAGGTGGCGAGCCAACTCAGCTCCAGCCCTGGGATGCGGCTGCCGGGGCGGGTCCGTGAGCGGAACGAGACGCAACGCTGCAGCGAGGCTCTCGCCTTGGCGACGACGAGTCGTGGCATCTTGAGCAGCAGTGTACGTGCGATGCTGACGGAGTAGTGGGCACGGTCAGTCAGCAAAATCATGCGCAGCACGTCTTCGGCGAGCTCCACAAGCGGCACCGCCTCACCACATTCAGCGAGGTCACCTCCTCCACCTCCTCCTTGTGTGGGGTAAGCGGTGCTCGTCAGGGGCTGCGAGGAACTCGTCTGTGGGGGGCACGGCACGGCAAGAAGGCGGCCAATCGCAGCCAAGCGCTCCGCGATTTGCTGTGGGCCCGCACGTGGTGCCTCCTGCGCGTCCGATGCGGTGCTCTTGCGTGGTTTCGTAGCCCCCGTCTTCACAGTGAGGTCCGGGGCCATGACGGACTCAGCGCTGTGCCGCACATCGACCAACGACCGTGCCGGCGCACTCGATGCCAGCGACGCCGCTGCCGACGCCCTCTCCTTCTTGGACCACCACGGCGCACTGAGGCGCGTCTCACGCACGGCATTGAGCGTGCGGCCGAGGGTGGCGAGGTGCAAGACGCTCGCACGCAGCAACGGGTTGTACGCGACGGCATCGCGCCCCATGAGCTGCAGCGCGTGCTCGCTGCTGCGAACATGCCCCGCGCTGGCACCCGCCGCCGCAGCCGTAGCGGCCGCAGCGCCATTCACTCCCGCACGCCCACTCACAGAAACGTGGAGCGGGTGGCCACTCAGCTCCGCGCGTCGGCCTCGATCGAGCATCTGCACGAGGTCGCCCAGCCTGCGCTGCGGTGCCGTGCTGTTGAACGCGTCTGTGATGGACTCGGCGACATCGAGCACGTCGATGTAGAGCCGTGGCTGACGTGCGCCGTCCGCACGTTGGCGTCCCACACGCGCCGCGCCGTGGCGTAGGGCACCGATGGACGTCTCGGCGGTGCCGCCGTGCGTGCCAGCGAGGCGTCGCGGTCGCTCACGGCGTGCGGCCACACGTTGTGCGCGCCATCGCCGTGTCAGCTGTGTCCCCTCGAGACGCGAAAGGTTGCTGTTGAAGCCGGCATGCTGGTAGATGACGCGCCCCAGCACCGGCAAGCTCACCCGGATGTACTTTTGGACCGCGAGAAGGGCAGCGAAGGACGGATCAGGCTCCGCCAGGCACATTGACCGACTGCCGCGGATGGGCGCGGTTTGCAGGTGTTGCCAGCGGTACGCCCAGCACTGCAGCACCGCGAGCAGCGTCGACGTGGTCGTGTAGTACGGTTCGTAAAAGGTGTACGTGTACCCTCTCCGCACGCCGCCTGATGTGCGCAACACGAGACGTGTGGTCGGCTGCGCCGCCACCACCACCTCGCCGACGTTCCCGTCCTCGAGCGCGATGAGCCGATGCTGCGCAAGAGGCTGTAACTGCTGCAAAAGCACTTCATACAGATGACTGCCCACGGGCTCCTCATCACGGCTCTCACGCTTGCTGTCGACCATCTCTACCACGCCGCACCACTGGCGCACGATGAGCGGAAGAGCGTGCAGCGGTGTGTCCCACGAGACCGTGGTGTCGGCAGCGCCGGAAGAGGACGGCACGTACTGGCGGGCCTGGCGTCGCGCCTCCACGTCAGCCCCGTGGAGAGACCGATCGCCACGTCGACGTCTGCCCCGGCCGTCGTTATCGTCATCCTCATCACCGTCGTCATTGTCGTCAGCATCATCGCCGGCCTCGTCGTCGGACGCGTTGGCTGCAGCTCCCGTGTCACTCCTCCAGCGAATGCGTGCGCACTGCACCAGCGACACCACATCAGCGGCCGCAACACCAAAGACAATGCAGTACGTGCTCAGCGTCATGTTCAGCACAACCTCGCGGAAGGACAGGCTGAAGCTCTGCTGTGCTGCGCCGCCGCCGCGGCACCACCACTGCCGCCACAATTCGAGATGCAGACGACCCGCGCGGCCGTCGCTGAAGGCGCTGTATCCGTTGCGAATCTGCATGAGTGTGTTGGCGTAACGCGTGGCGCGGGACGTGACCTGTGAGAGTTTCTGCGCCCACGCGGACGGCGCCAGGCCTTCAATCATCGCAGGCACTGTGGGGAGAACCAGATCCGTGGCGACCACGCGCGTCGTGGGGGCGTGTGTGCTCGTGGGGCCCTTGAGAAAGCGATCGAGAAGGGTTTGCCGCGGCTGGCGCTTTGCGTCCGGGTCGCCGTCGACAATGGCGAGTTTGGCCGCCTCATCAAGTGGAGGTCCGCCATCGTTGAGAACGACGATGCCGATGCGCTTGCGCACGCTCGACGTGACGCCTGTGGTGTAGATACGCTTCGTCTGACGCAGGTACGGCAGCACACGGAGATTCAGTGCCCGCACATCGACGACCTTGGACAGCTGGCCGATGGAAAGGGCCTTGTGCGGTGCCTCCGCCAGCGCGCCGAGCACGACGTCCACCGAATACTGCGCGAGGCCTTTGGGAAGCGGCGGTGGTGGCGGTGGTGCTTTCGACGGCGGGGAAGCGGACAGAGCAGGCGCCGCAGCCGGTATTTTTGAGTCCGCAGCCTCCGCGGCGGGAGTGGTGTTCACTTGCGTGGCCATCACCGCGGTATCCACAGCAGGCGTGGTGGGTGGCGGCGCCGTCGCCGGTGCCTCTTTGCTCTCGCCCTTTGCGTCACACGCGGTGGTCTCTTCGGACTTCACCGCAGTCACCGCAGTCACCGCAGCCGCAGCAGCAGTGGTGGTGGTGGTGGTGGCGAGTGGAGGAATTTCGGTTGGGTTGGGTTGCTGCTGATGCTGCGGTTGTTGTTGTTGTTGTGTGGCGTGTAGCGGCTCGAAGACTCTGGTCAAGGACTTGCGGGAGTTTCGGGTGATGATGGAGTACGTCGCGATCGTGCCGCGCTGCGCCACGTACTGCGTCATATACGCACTGATGCGCCGCTCACGGCCGCGGTAGCCGCCGTCGAAGGCCATATTCGGGACGATGCGCGTGGCGAGAAGTGGGCGCCGCTCCGCCTCACGACCCGCCTGCAGCTCAAACGGCCAGTCTGGGGAGATGTAGAGAATGTGGTCAGCCGCTTCGAGTCGCCGCTGAAGAGAAGCCGTGACGGGCGCGACGGAACTTCCACGGGTTGCCTTTGTTGAGGGACGTGTGGATTCACCATCCGTATCCGCATCCGTGTCATCATCCTCATCATCGGTGCCGCTGTCGTCGTCGCTTTCCTGAGAGCTGTCCGAGCTGCCACCGCGCGCGCCGTCGCGGTCCTCGTCGTCGCTGTTGCCTTCAGCGGCAGGATCAATCAGAACTTCCCCCTCCTCGTCCTCCTCATCGGCGGCGTCCCCGTCGTCGTCATCACCACCATCATCACCACCTTGTTCTGCCGTGTTGGTCACAGCGGCCGCGGAGGTGGTAGCCGCGGCGTTCCTGTCGGATCGCAGTGTGGCCTCCTGCGCGCGCATGCGCTTCTGCAGGTTGCGGTGCTGGCGCTGGGCCTCACGGGCTCGCTGCGCCTCCAGCCGCTGCTGCAGGTCCTCGGCGGTCATGACCACCCGCACGCGCCGCCGCCGCCCGCGGGACACGACAAACGCCTGCACGACGCGCAGCCCGGCCCAGCCGAACATCTTCCGCATGCGGTCGCCCTCGCGTCGCCGCGCCACCCCCTCCACAACAGGCCGGCCACCGCGCTCGGCGATCCCATGGGCCCCGAGGACAGCGCGCAGGGCATCCGTGAACAGCAGCTTGTGCTCGGGCGAGGTCTGGACCATGTACTTGACCAGCGTGAGATCGAACGCCACGGCAGGGAAGCAGCCGGAGAGGCGGCGCTGCCGATCAAAGTAGTGATCGAGTGGGCGCCAGGCACGTGACGCTTGACGCCGCAAGAGCTCCCACGGGAACAGCGGGGAGTCGTCCTGCAGCTCAGTTCCGGTGTCGCGGCCATTCGCGGTGAGTGCTCTCTTGTCCAACTCTGTCAGCGGCGCCGCGTACAGGGGGAAGACGCGGTAGCACGTCGCCTGCTTCTCCGTGTCGTAGAGATAGCAGCGACAGGCGAGTTGCTGTTTGAGCAACGTCCGGATGCCGGCGGTGACGAGGTGTCCCTTGTACGGGCCGAAACGGTCCTCACCGCGCACGGCGTGCACGAGATCGTAGCCGTGCAAGGCGGCATCGGAGAGGTAGTCGCACGCGGATCGGATCGTTTCCGTGTGTAGCGGAGCGCCGAGAACGCGCTGCCGTAGGCTCAAGGTGGGGCACACGTGCAGCTGCACGCAGCCAGGATGGGATGCTGTGGGGGTCGTGGCAGTGGTAGCTTGCGCCGTTGCGCGCGTCAGCCGTCCACGCCCACGCCCGCCTTTGACTGTCGACGAGGATGTGCCGGCCGCTGCTGCATCGGACGATGATGAGGTGACGACGTCAGCAGCTGCAGACGATCCGCGCGACGTCCACACAACGCGGTCCTCGTCCAGAAGCCGCAGCACTGTCTCGAGAGGTAGCAGCACGAGCTCCTTACGCGGCCGCGGGGCTGCCGTGCCCGCAGTGAGATCGACGCCAATGGCGTCCCGGCGCAGTCGCCTTCGCCGGGTCGTCACGCTCGTCTTGGTCTCACTGGCGGTCGCGGAGGGTAAGGACTCCTCGCCCAGGCTCGCCACGAGTTCTGACGCCGCGGCGTAGACGAGGAGAGAAGTCGTGTAACTCTCCTGCAACGCGACGCGAACAATCGACGTGCGGAGAGACGCGCTCGCACCCCACCCCATCGACGGCAGCACATCCTGTTCAAGAAAGTCGCTGAGAGTAGACGACGTGCAGCCTGCGTCTGTGCGGTGAACGCCAACAAACTGAAGTGTGTGCTCGATCGCTTCACGGAACATTTGTACGTGAAGGACGGCGTAATGGTATTGTCTATGGGACTCTATTCTAGCTGCGAAAGAGTGGCAAACGGGAAAAGAAAAGGAACAAAAACGAGTGTACTTTCTGATTTGGCACCATGGAGAGACAGGAGGACAGTGTTGTTGTTGTTGTTGTTGTTGTTGTTGGGCGGGAGAGGGGGCAGGGGGGAGTTCGGGAAAAGTCGAGTGCAGCGTGAACGAGAGCCGTTCAACGATGCGGAGAACAGACAAACGAGGTAGTAGTCGCACGCACAGACGATCTAGTCTCGCGGTCAGGGAGTGGAGAGAGAGAGAGAGGAAGAGAGAACAGAATAGTAACAGCGTGTGCATGCGCAACGATGTTGTGTCGCGCACCTCGTGGCCTCGCTGCAACACCACATCTGTGTCGAGGTACGTGTGATCGTGGCGTTTTTTTTGTTTCTCATTTTTTTGTGCGTGTCTGAATAGCAGCATAACCAAGGAAGAGAGAAGGAAAATCAAATTCTGGCGGATGCGACGACAAGATACGAGGACTGCGAGGGGGGGCTGGTTTTCTCTATGGTTCTGTTCTATGAGCGTCGCGCGGCGATGGTATTTTGTTCTTACCGCCCCTTCTTTTCCCTTTCCTCGTCACTCGTCGCTCTCCTCGTCCTCGTTGGAGTGGGTGTCATCCTCTGTTGAGTTGACACTGACAGCGTCCTCCTCCGCCTCTGCCTCGTCAGCAAACGAATCGTCGGAGTCATCAGAGTCATCGGAGTCCTCATCATGTCGACGGCGCTTCCGACCGCGACCTGCGGCTGTCTTCGTCGGCGCGGTCTGACTGCGCTTTCCGCGGCCAGAAGCCGGGGCGGTGGTAGACCGGCGGCTTGATGTGGAGAGCGCGCCGCCTGAACTGCCTCCTGGCATGGTGATCGCCTCTGCGGTCGTCTCCAGCAGCGCGGACTCGAGCGCGTGTCGCAGGTACTGCAGTCCTTCGACGGCCGCCTCTCCCGGGGTCGACTCGGCCCCCTCTGCGACCCACAGCGCACAAGGCGTGACGGCCCGCACCAGATTCGACATGGACTCGATCACGCGCGCCACAGCGGGGCTGCCAGGACGGCGGACGGGCAGCGACGGGGCGTGGTGCCCGGCCGCAGCGTGCGTGGTGGTCTGCGCGTAGCGCTGCAGCTTCTGTGGCGTCAAGCGGTACTCGCTGATCAGTGCCTCACGCATCTCGTGCAGCGCCACTGCACCCACAGCGCGCCAGAGGCCCAGCGTCAGGCTCTCCGTTGTCTTGGGCAGCGATCCTGTCTCCTCCGATGGCTTTGTGTTCCCACTGTCGTGCGATGATGTGGAGAGGGTGCGGAGGACGAGGTCCAGCGCGGACTGCCCAACCAGGTCGAGGCCGGTGCGACACTGGTGCAGCACCTGCACCACGTCGCCCTCATTCGCAAAGGGCAGCAGCACCACGGCGATCGCCAGGTGCGCGAGGAGCGAGACGAAGCTGCGCGTGTAGAAGCAGGTATCGGGGCCGTGGGCGTGTCTGTCACTGGCCGCACCAGGAGCGGGGTCAGCGGACCCGAACTGGCGGCACCAGGCGCCCGCCTTGCTCTCCTGATAAAAGTAGCGAAGCAGGGAGACCAAAAACGTGTCGCGATGCCGCTTGCGCAGCAGGCCAAACAGTGGGCCGTGCACACTGACGTCGATCATCCCCGCACCGTTGGCGTTGGCGGTGGTGGTGGCGTCGGGCCGATGGAAGGCGCTACGGACGAGGTTCAAGCGGCAGGCGTGGTGCAGCTGGTAGGCCTGGAGCACGCCTTGACTGGCGTGCGCCGCGATCGCCTCTTCGTGCCGCTCAGCGTGGGCGTGCAGACAGACCTGCGCGCGCTGGGCAAGGGCGGCGACGCTGTCTGCGGAGAGTGCGACGAGGGCGTCGAGGTACTTGACTGGCGGCAGCAAGCCCCCTTGCGCGGTCCACTGCAGCACGTCCAGGCACAGGGCGCGGATGTGGGCGTGTGGGCTGCCGCACAAGTCCAGTACGCTCTCGTGGAAGCGCTGGAGCAACCACGTCGCCATGCCACTGTTCTGATCTTTTGGCCGCCCTGACCCACCACGCGCTGGTCGGGCGTCGCTGTCGCTGACGTCATCCTCGAGGTCGTCCTCGGCCTGCTCATCCAGCGCGGCGGCCACGACCGCAGCAGCCGCCGTGGTGGCCACGTCCCCGTGCAGGCCAGTGTGGCTGCCATTCGCATGCGCACCGCGCCCGCGTGCGCGGCCCGAGACGGCGCGTGTTGTCAGTCGCGCCGCCAGCTCCACCCGCGCATCCTCCTCCGCGAGAAAGTCGCGCATGAGCGTGAGCCCCTGGGCCTGCAGAGCCGGGTCCGCATCGGCCAGCAGTGCCTCGCGCAGCTGCGGCTCGCACTTGTACAGGTACTCGGAGGGGTCGAGCATGCAGACCGACGCCAGCACGCGCAGGACGATCACCGCGACACGCCCACGTGTGGCCTGGTCGGGGCATGCCGCCAGCACGTCCTGCGCGAGCTGGTAGACGTTCTGGCAGATCCCATCGCCCTTCACGAGCTGGTTCGGTGCGGTGTTCGCGCCAGATCCGCTGGAGCCCGCCACGGCCTCGTCGGTGAGCACGGCTGGGCTTGCGTGGCGCCAGCCCGGGTAGAGTCGCACAAACTCGGAGAGGAGAAAGAGAAAGCGCTGAATGTAGCCGACGTTCTGGGGTTCCCGTGACAAGGTCGGCAGCAGCGCACGGACACGGACGTAGTAGGTGTTCATGAGGGTGTAGCACAGAAGCAGGTACGGCCGCTGGATGTGCTGGTCAGAGAGCTTGTTGGTGGCCCCGCAGGTGATCATGACGGTGAGGGCCCCGCACGCGGCGAGGATGATGCGCTGCTGATACGGGCCAACGTACTTGGAGAGAATCACCGTCATGGCGCGTGACAGGCGCTCCAGCGATATCGTTGGCACATGTGTAGATGACAGGAGCGTACGCCAGATCGCACAGACCTGCAGAAGCGTGCCGCCAGTCAACTCGGACTGAGAGGTCTGGACAGGCGAGGAGCTGTGGCCCGCGGTGCTGCTTCTGCTGCTGGTGGTGGTCGTGTACGCGGGTGGATAATCCAACGTCTGCGCCAGGGCATCGAGCAGCGGTTCCAGCCACTCTGGCCCGACGTGGGCAAGACCGTGGAGAGTTGCCAAGACGCTCACCGCCTCCTCCGCATTCGTGGCGGCCTGGTAGCGGGCCCACAGCGTGCGCACCGTGCTGCGCATGACGGTCTGCAGCTGCTCCTCGCTGACAGTGTGCTTGGTGCGTCGCCGCGCGCTGGTGGCCTGCGCACGGACCTCCTCCACCATCCCACCCAGCAGACCCACAATGGCAGCACTCGCAGCGATCTCGTGCGGAAACTCGGGTGCACAACGCGTCGTCAGCCCAACCAACTCCTTCGCCAGCTGAGCGTGCGTTGTCGTGGCGGTGGCGGGGGTCAGCGCAGCGTCTTCGCCGTCCGGCAAAACCAAGATCCAGCGCCGCAGAAAGAGTCGCGTCACTTCGGTGCGATGCTTCCGCTCAGCGCTCGGCGAAACCAGCGCGAGCAGCTTGAACTCCGCGAACGCGAGCAGAACCGCCCCTTTCGGCGACGCCAGCAGCGGCCGGAACGTGGGCTCGGTGAGGACCGTCTCCAGGGCGGCGATGGCTCTGGACACGACAGTCATGCTGCGATCCTCGAGGAGGTGCAACAGTGAGCTGACGACATCCGCGACGACATTGAGCTCGTCGTCCGACAGCAGCAGGCCCGCCGCACCACCAGATGTGCTCGACTCGTCCAGGCGGTCGCCGTGATTGCTGCTGCTGCTGTTGTTGCTGCCTCGCAGTACTGTCGTGAGCACGGTGAGAAGCAGCGGCACCACGGACTCGCGCACGCGTGCGCTGCTGTCCTGCACGCACTGACGCGCCATCTGCCAAATCACACGGTGCAGCGGCGGGTAGAGGGCGGTCAAGGCGGACAAGGAGACGAGCGCCTTCCGGACCACCGTGTCGCTCACCTCGAGCTCGTTGCCCCGCGCGTCCTTCACCTGGAAGACGGATAGCAGCAAGGAGAGGAGCGTCTGGCCCATCTTGCGGCTTGTCATGGAGCGCTCCAGGCCAGCGTTAAGCACGAGCAGCCACCAGCGGAACTGCGTGGCACTGACCTCCGGCCCACCGTGCGGGCATGCCTCTGCTGGCAGGAGGGTGTGCAGTGCGCTGTCAGGTAATGCCAGCCCAGAGCCTCGTGTGCTGGTGCTGTTGGTGTTGGTGGTGACGCTTTGGCTGAGATGCTGCCAAGAGAGCAGCTGTGCCGCTCGCGCGTGCCACCACGCACTGGCCGTGTCGGGCCGCGTGTTGCGGGACTGATCGATGCGCCGGCTGTACGCGTAGTACGTCAATGCCTGCAGCTGCGCGATGGGGGACAGGTCCGCTCGCTGCGTCGGCGGCGTGCGGGGGCGTGCCCCCGGGCCCGACTCCACACCCGTCACGCTGGCTGTCTGCTCGCTTGCCTCCTCCGTGGGAGACGGCGGAGTGGTGTGCGTGCGACCACCTGCTTCACGCGTTGCTTTGCTCTTGCTCGACGCATGACGACGACTACTGGTGGGGGTGGGGGTGGCCGTCGTTGTGCTGTCGTCTGTTGTCTGGAGTGCACGGAGCCACTCGGTGAAGAAGCCGTCGTCGACGCCGGCCTCCGCGACGAGGTTCGCCGCCATCGTCTCGAGCGCGCTGTGCGTGCTCCGCGCAGTCGTGCCGCCTCCTGCAGAGGCACGTGCTCCCGTCATCATCATCGAGGTGGCTGTCGACGACGCCGATTGCGGCAAGTACGCCTGTGCCACGCGGTGCACGGTGCGAAATGGCCCAGCGCCGTCGTAGAGCTTCAACGCCACGCGCGCCACGACATCCACTGCCAGAGGACGCAGCCAATCTGCCGCAGCGGACGTCGCCGCGTCTGCCTCTGCCGAAGAGGCCGAGACCTCGCCACTGCCACTGCCACTGCTGCCGTTCAGGCACATGTGCGCAAGACCGAGCACGAGCGCGCGCAGCAGCCCGTCGGCTACCGGCCACTCTGGACACGCCAGCAGCTCGGTGAGGTCCTCAGCCATCTGCACCGTCACGGACCACGCCACGTCGACCTCCGGCTTGGGCAGCTCGCGGTGTTCGAGCAGCAGCTTCTGCACGATGAGGCCGGCCCAGTGCTGGCACTGCTGCTGCTGCCGGCGTACGAGGCTCGTGGTCGAGTCGGCCTCCAGCAGGGCGGGAGAGGACTGCGCGGCCGCGAGCACGGCGATCGTCAGCGGCATCACGCGGACCCCAGTCGGCGCGGAGCAGGATCGTACCTTGAGCGACTCAGAAAGCGGAATCGCAGAGAAAAAGCCCTCGGCGAGGCCAGCTCGCTGCACCTCGAGGCGGTTCCACACGCAGTGAAACAGGTGGGCGGTGCTGTCCATCACGTACGACGTGTACGTCTGGTACAGTGCCTTCTCGCAGCGCTGTGGCAGGACGAACATGGCCTGCACGCAGATATCCTCCAGACGCACGAGGTCCGTGTCCGAGGCAAGACGGACGGTTCGGTTGCAGATGACAACGGCAAGGTGCTTCACATACGCGCGCAGCACCTCGAGCCACGTGATGAGCGCGTGGTGCGCACCACTCCCCGCGCTCGCGCCACCACCACTCGCGGCCGCACCGGCTTTCCGTGCCTTGGTTTTTGTCGCGCCGCCGACTGCTGGAGCGGTGGTCTTGTCGTCGCTCGCGTCCACAGCCTCTTGGGCCTCTGCCGCGGCCTCTGACAAGGCACGCATCACAGCACGCATCACCACAGAGAGGGTCGTAATGGCACGGTCGAGCATCCCTTCAGGAGCCGCCTCCGCTGGAAAGGTTGGGTGTGCCGCGCAGACACAGCAGCACAGGCCCTGTAACGCGATAGCCATAAAGGGGTCCCCCTTATCCCGGTGCGACGTCGTGTCATCGTCGACGACTTCGTGCTTGACAGCCGACTCGGTCTTGGCCTCCTTTTTGCTTCGCTTGGTCGACGTGGTCGGCCCCACCGGCACCGTCGCGGCACGCTGCACGACCGCGTCGCTCACGAGCTGGGACAGCAACTGCATCGCGTCGGCGTTCGAGAAGGGCTGGAACGGCCGGCTCTGCAGAGGCAGCACCTGCACCAGGCGCCGCAGGGTATCAACGGGGAACAGCTCCGGCTGATCCGCTGCCGCCTGTGCGGGTGGTGTCATGAGAGCTGTGAGGGGGTTGTCGAGCGTGTCCGCGGCCTGCGCCTGCGCGAGCTCCTCGAGAGACGACCGCAGCAGCGCCTCTTTTGGTGCACCCGGTGCGCGCACCGCCGCACTCGCAGACAGCTCATCCTCACTGCGCGCACGCTTGATGGCCGCGGTGGGGCGACTGACCTTCACGGGCGACCGCGTCACACGCATCACGTCGGGTGGTGTGGCCGAGGTGGTGAGGAGGTCGTCGTCCGGCTCCTGCGAGCTCGACAGAGAGGACCCGGCCGTGGAGTGGCGAGGGCGGAGCTGCATGCCGGCGCCTGAGCTGCGCGCCCACTGTTCGCTGCTGGAGCTGGTGGTGAGTGCGCTCGGGCCGGGGCGCGTGCGGGACACGAGGTACGACGCCGGGAGCGAGCCCCCACTGCCCAGTGTTGTCTTGGCACTCAGCAGTGACGCGCCGCCGGTGCCACCCCGCACTCCTGCCGTCGCGTCCGTGGCTGCCGTGGCCGTTGTGCTTGTCGAACCAGCGGCGGGGCGATCCAGGGTGGTGCTGCTGCCCAATGTGGACTGTTGCAGCAGGCGCTGCAGCGATGACGCCACACGCGCCTCCACCTTGGCGGCGGCGGACTCGGGCCGCTCGCTGGCAGTGTTCGACGGTGGGGCCGTATCGCGCCCACCACACTCCTTTTGCAGCTGCTCCTGCAGCAGGTGGTGAAAACTACCCGATTGCAGGAGGCTCGCCGCTGACGTGTGCATCTGTTGAGCCAGACGCTCTACCTCAGATGACCGCCAGACACCGTCGCCACCCAGATCGGATGGGTACCCCGTCGCCGCGGCCTCGCTGGAGGAGTCGGTGGACTCAACGCGATGGGACAGCTCCTTGTCATTTGTGGAGAGGTAAGTCAGGGGAGCAGTGTAGGTGAAGGCTGGTGCGGGGAATGTTGTGAACAACTGTGGGAGCGGGTTCAAGCCATACGAGAGCGCGACCGGGAACGGAGGGGGTGGCGATGTGGAGGCGTTGTTGCCTGCTCCTTTCCCGCCCGACCCGCTGAGTCCGTCCTCCTGCCAGCTCTCAGCCATCTATGAAGAAGAAAAGGAAAAGAGGGAATAACAGTGGGAAAAGAGGGAGGAGATAACAACTTTCTGTCTGGGAGGGAAGTCTGTGTGTCCACGCTCAGAAGCGTTGCACAGTAAGACTCAACGAAAGTACGTGGAAGAAGAAAACCAAAAAATGAATCTGTATGATGTGTGTCTGTGTCTGTCCGTGTGTTGGACGGCTTTCCGCACAGGTGCAGGGAAAGAAAAGCGACAGTTTATGTTTTCCGAAGATCCTGTCACACCCGGATAAACAAACGCAAAGTGCCGAGAGGGAGAGGGAGAGGGAGAGGGGAGTGTTTTGATTGATACTGCTCGATGGCGAGAGAGTACGCGTGTGGTGTGTGCACGCACATAAAACGTACAATAGAGGTATACATGGAGAGACCATTCCCGCACGCAACGTTCATCTGCAATCCCTGTGTGTGTGAGAGAGTGTCGCGGACAACAACGAGGAGGATGGATGAAGCGCTAGTACGTCACCAGTCTCCATACTGTGAGGAACGTCTTACCTGTCACTGCATGGTTCTTTGCTTGCTTGATCGTTTGGTGAAGTTTCTGTTTATGTGTCTGTATCTGTGTATGCGGCAATCGTGCACGAGCAACGAAGACCTGCATTCATAGCGTCCTTCATAGGAAGCTGCTGGGGGTAAGGGAACCCAGATGGCGGGGAGGAGCGCATGCGCAAGAGCAAGAAAAAGAGCGCTGCCAGGAGGTGCAAGGGGGTGGGGTCCAACAAAAGAGCGGAGTGTGCTGCTTTGCTCACTTGCCCATGAGGAGCTGCGTCATGCTCTTCACCTTCACGCCACACGTCTCCCCAAACTTTGCCACATCAGCATCGTTCGAGACGAGGACGACCGTCCTACGCGTGCCCTCTCGCTGCTCCTGGTGTTGGAAGTGGCTCGCGCAGGCGACCATCAGCCGCAGATCGTAGCTCTTCTTCGCCAGCTTGTGTTCGCGAATGAGCTCGAAATCGTACTGATCCGCGCGCTGAAACGATATTCCGTTCTCTTTGGCGTCGAGCAAGAGTTGTTTGAGGTTGTGGTGGACCTTGACAGTGATGCGATGCTGCACGCCGGCATCGCCAGGTCGATACACCTCCAGACCGCGTCGTCCGTCCTTGTCGTCGACATCGAGACAGTCGACGGCCAGCTCTGGCACGATAATGTGCGTCCCCGTTGCTGGGAGCGTGATGGCACTCAAGATGGATGCAAACGTGTCCACGAGTGTTTTGTGGTCCACAATCAGGAGGTGATTGCGGGGAAGGACCAAGTCCTTCTCCACGCTCGTCTCGGGGTCAGGGCAGGGCAGGGAGCGCAGACGGCTCAGGGAGCCCTTGTACGACACCTGCATGAGCGGCCCGCCCTGTGGTTGCGTCATGACGTGGCAAACGTGCTGTTTTGTAGCCGTTGTTCGGATGAAGTGGAAGGCGATGATGTCAGGGTGGGTGGGATAAGGAGAGCAAGTGAGAGGCTGCTGTTGGTCAGAAAGCGAAGGCATGATGTGACTAGGTGTGACTGATGAAGATGAACAGGATGTGACTGTGCTTTGTCTGTGTCCACAGCTCCTGTGGAGCCTTAGTTGGTTCACTGTGAGGTACGCGGTCCGTTCGTGCATCGTGTGAGTTTTTTCTTTCTTTCTTTCTCACTCTTTTTTTGATTCGGGTGGATGTGAAATATTAGCAACTTCCTCTTTGCCTCGGAATAACAATCAATGGCAACACACACGCACTCAGCCAGTCACGCAGAGCCGCCGCCAATGTACACCTCTGGCTCTTCATCCTCCTCCTGTTTCACCTTGTCGACTGCGTCCGTCACTTGGTCAGGAGAGCCCTCAGCCGCTGGAAGCCCATCAGCTTGCGCTGCAGCGGCGTCGGAGTCACTCGCGTCTCCGGCACCGTTGGACTCCGCGGCGGCCACCGACACGGTAAACCACGGTGCGCACGCCTTGGCGACAGCGGCCTTGGACGACTCATGCACCACCACCTTGGCCAGACGCTGCGCGAAACGCCGCACGCACTGGGCGAGTCGCACCTCGGTGTCGGTGGGGATGCGTGGCAGCGTGGCCCGTTCGTACCACACCAATCCGAGTGGGAGCACCTCCTCCACGGCCCGATTGCTCATAAAGTCACCGGCAAGATCCCAAAGGCTTTCGATCGCGTCGAGGACAGTGAAGATGGAGGGCGTGATGCGAATGGCTTGCAGGGCACGCTGCTCCACAGGACTGCGACGGCCAGGGCGTGCAGCCGCTGTGTGAAAGGCCGCCACTGGCTCCTTCAGCAGCGCCACCAGCGAAAGGTACACACGGTACACCGTCTTGAGATGGCTGCGCGGCAGCACCAGCACCTGGCGCTCCGCCAAGCGCGCCGACACCTCATCGTGCGCGTCAACGCTTGGGTTGCTCATCCACGGCCACGGCAACGCAGGGAGGGGAAGGAGCTGCATCGCGCGGTCAACGTCGATCTCCGCCTCGCTCTCCTCCTCTTCTTCCTCCGCTTCCTCCTCGAGGCCAGCCAAAGGGCGGCGACGTGCGGAACGTGCATCCGCCTTCTCTGCACGGCGCGCTGCCACAGCGTCAATGATGGCCGCGCGTTGGTGCTCCGCCCACGTGGCGCACTCCTGTGTGTCGATAAAGACCGTCAGCGCACGGATCGCCGCCTGCACGGCAAACGGGACGCACGTGCCTTGGCTGTGGCTCATGCAGTTGGTCAAGATGAGCTGCAACGCTGCGACGACACCAGCCTGAAGCTGCTGCACGCTCTGATTCGCCGACGTCACCTGCCGCTCGTGGTCCTCGTCCTCGGGCAGAAGCGGTGACGTGAAGCTGATCAGCGTGGCCACGTCGAAGCAGTCGCGGAGGAGGATGACGGCGCCCTTCATGCCCGCGGCGTCCCCTTCGCGTCGCGCACGTTGGCAGCTCTCCGTCGCGACACGGATGGCCGCCGTGAGGCACTCCGCCACCTTGTTCACGGCCTGGCCACGCAGCCCGCCATGCCGCGCCACAGTGGCTGTCGCCTCGGCAACCGAAAGCCGCTGCCGCACCAGAACAGCGACCTGTGTGTGAGACTGCCCCGTTGTTGCCGTGGGAGAGGGCTCTGCGTCGCTGCTGCTCCCCCTCGCCTCAGAAGGGCGTGGCGTGCGTGTGCCAGCCACAACCACGTCAACCACACCACGCAGCACACTGGCAACGGATGGGCGCAAAAAGGCCTCGCGGACGCCGCGCGAGGCCTCCTCAAGCACCACGTGACTCGCGCCAAGAAAGAACGCCAGGGCCGACTCGTCCCCGCTCGCCGCCGCGTACTCGCGCAGACACGCCGATGCGGCCTCGTGCACCGGGCCCGCGACGGCCTCCTTCTCCAGCACAAGGTAGAGCGTCAAGGTCCGAAAGCGCTCCCAGCTGTACGCGCCCTCATCGCCGTAGTGAGTCCGCGCCGGCGCCAGCACATCCCGCGCGGCAAGTCCGAGGAAACGCAGCAGCGTCGCGGCGACGACGTGGCGGTGCCGGATCTGCTGAAACCGACACAGCTCCTCGTCCTCGGTGATGTTCCATAGGTGCGGTGGGGCAACAACGCTCCAGAGGTTCTCGAAGGCGCGCGTCGTCACGAACTGCGGAGGGCTTGGGAACTCCGAGCCGTCGTTGTGGCTGCCTGAGCCCTTGTGGGTGATGAACGCGGTTGCGATGCTGCCTGTGAGTGGCTTGAACTGCCAGAGAATGAGTCGGGTGATGACGTAGAGCGCGGGCGGGTGCGCCATGTACAGGTCCCAGTCCTGTAGAATCGTCTCGTACTCATCGAGGAGAAGATTGGAGAGAGCCTCGCCTGGGGTCTCCCCGGTCCCAGCATACTCGCTGTCGTCCACGTTCCCGTGGTGGCTCTCTGGCGACCCAACCTCCGTGTCAGGATCGGGTAGAATCGCGCACGCATGGGCACAGCACTCGAGAAAGCGATCCACAACCTGCGCGACCGGTGGACGGCTCGCGTCGCGGCTGCCGTACAAGCTTTCAACTGGCATCTCTGTGCCGACCAGTCGCACACACTTCCGCACGACCGAAGCGAGCAGCTGTTGGCGGCCTGCATCGGCTGTCAGAACACGCGGGCGCAGAGCTGCCATACAAAAGATGCTGGTGGCGACGTGGAGGAGAGCCACACCGCGAAGCGTCTCCAGCGCCTGGATCACTGCGTCCACGGCCGCGGTGCTGTCCCAGACAGTATCGGGCAGACGCAGTGTCGCCCACACAGAGCCAGGTCTGTCCTCCGCAAGTGCATACGAGGCATCCGCGCCCGGCATCGGTGCTGGCGTCGCAAACTCCAGATCGACAAGATTGCTCGCGATGGCGTAGGCCACGACGAGCTCCCTCGCAAAAGGGCTTGCCATGTGCTCGGCTAGAGACGGCGTCGTGAGCAGCTCCATGGTCAGCCGCTTGATGCTCACGGCACTGCGTACATCACGCGCGCTTTCGAGGACGGCATCTGGGGTGAGAATGACATGCATGACCCCGCCGAGGTGGGCAATCGTCTCATTGGTCCATGCCGAGCCGCTCGGATCGGGCATCGTGAAGACAGCATTCAGTGTCTCGCGTAGCAGATCCATGACCGCGACCTTGACCTGCACGGAATCGGTTCGTGTGTGTGCCCGACTGAGGTAGCGGGCCGCGGCGGAGACCACACCGGGCAGACAGAGGCGCACGTTGGCGATACCAATCGCCCGCAAGATGGACGCGCACGACGTCACACACGCCAACTGCAATGCGCGGAACCACAGTCGCGAGTGCCCGCCAAGTGACTGCAGCAGCCCGTGAATGAAGAGAGCAGCGTGGGGGTGGTAGCTGGGGCTATGGAAAAAATCACGGTGCGTGAGAACACCCCGCTCGTGAAAGCTGCGCACTGCATGCACGACCATAAGACGCTCCTCCTCGTGTGAGGCGAAGGAGGAAGACGCCTCTGCGCCTGAAGGAGACGCGCCTTTTGGTGTGGATCTAGCAGAGTCTTCTGCAGCCCCGCTGTCGTTCCCTGAAGGGGATGGTTCAGCCGGCTTGAAGACCGTGATGAAGCACTGCTGCAGCATCGTCAGCAGCTCGTCGACACGCGGTAGCTCATCGGCGTGCGTCGCGAGCTCATTCACGGTGCTGCACAGTGAAAGGAAACTCATCTGCCAATCAGTGGCGTTGAAACAAAAGAAACGGTTGAAACTGGGAGAGAACCAGAATGAGAGAGTGTGAAAACGATGGGAACGATGATGGAAGCGATGAGCGTCTGAGGAGGTGTATCATGAGGTGCTGTCACGTGCTTGAAGAGAGAAAGGCAAGAGTGTTGCGAACAGTGTCTTTGCCCCTGCGTGTGCACTCGCCAACGCCTTATCACAAGCATGTGAGAAAAACGTGTCCGAAAGTCGTGTTTTCCAGGTAAGGAGCCTACGGGCGGATGCACTGAGTCCCAATAGAGAGAGGTGCGCATAAGCGTGTACCCAGCCGTAGTTCCTTATGATACGCATGCTCTCTCTTCCTTTTCCTCTCCCCCTCTCTCGTCCTGTCACGTTCGTCAGTGATGCGTGTGTGAATGCGTGCTATTGTCGTTGTCGTTGCTGTTGTTGTTGTTTGAATGTGTTACTTGGTCTCTCTCTGTGTGTGTGTGTGCCAGTCTGTGATGGTTTTCAGAGTTACCTCCCTCTAGCATGGTTCTCCACACTAGAAGAGGTCATCGTAGTCGTCAACCGCGTAGCCGTAAAATTTGGGTGTTTCATCGTACAGAGCCTCAAAGTAGTGGACGTAGTGGGCCTCGATCTTCTGCCGCGCGTAGCCCATCTTGACCGTCATGAAGCCATTCGCCAGCGTGAACTCCTCCACAAAGGCGAAGCGCCGCACGTGGGCGCGCGGCGGCAGATCCTGCGAGACGCGACGTAGCTCTGCACGCACCACGTCCGCCTTCTCGCGCTCACTCACGATTGGCAGCCCATCGCGCCGCTCGACCTTGCGCAGGTGCGACGCGATCGCCTTGGCATTCGGCACAACCAAGGCCGTCACGTAGGGGCGATTGTTGCCATAAATGTAGATTTGCTTGATGAACGGGCTCTTGCTCAGCGTCGTCTCCATCTCCAACGGGTTCACGACCTTGCCATTGGACAAACGCAGGAGGACATCCTTGTTCCCCTTCACCGTGAGCCAACCGCCAGTGAGCGTGCCGTAGTCACCCGTGCGCACAAACGTGCGACTGCCGTACTCGACCAGCGAGTTCTTTGCCTCCTCAGGGTCGATGTGAATATCAAAATAACCCTGCATCGCGTGCGGAGCCTCCACCAAGATTTCGCCCATGTCACCCGGCGCGACGATTTCATTCTTGTCGTTCACCACACGCACCTCCACGCCAGGGAGTGCCTTGAGCCGCAGTGGCACGTCCACATCCGTCGCAATGACACCGCCGGCCTCCATGTTGCCGTACGTGCTCACCACGAAGACGTCCAGGTCCGCCATCAGCTCCGTCTGGTCCTTGGTGAGCTGGTGCCCAATGATGATGGCCAGCCGCAGCTCCGACCCAAACTGCTCCTTGAACTTGCCCAGGAGCATGTGCGAGAAGGCGCGCAGGGTCCGACCAGGCTTACGCATCATGATGCGATTCTCTGTGATGCGTCCAATGGTAAACCGAGTTAGGTCTTTCGTGAACGAGCCTCGGTTCATGACGTCATCGACGATGTTGCCGTACGCGCGCTGAAACGGCAGCGCCGCCGACACAACCACGCTTGGGTTCACCAGCGGCAGGTCCTGAAAGCCTTCGACCACCTCCGGTGGGATGCACACAGACGCACCCTTGCAGATGGCCTGGTAGAGCTCCACCGTCAACGCACCCGCCACACACCACGAACACAGTGACATGAACATGTCCGTGTGGGTGAGGGCCTCGCCGAGGCTCGCGTAGATAGAGCTGATGTTCGCGACTACTGTCTTGTGGGACAGCATGACACCCTTGGGCGGCCCCGTTGTGCCTGCGGTGAAGACAATCATCGCCGTCTCCTCCGCCTTGACATCGCTGCGCGGCGGGATCTTCTCCTCGACGTCGGCGGCAATGTTGATTGCGACCGCGTAGCTGCCCTCGCCAAGTGGATCCTCGAAGCAAATAACCTGCTCGAGAAGCCCCACGTGGCCAATCCAACCCTTCACCGCGGCGAAGGAGGTGGTGCTCTCGACGAAGAGTACCTTGGCCTGTGTGCTCTTCACGACCTGCTGCGCCTCCGACGGTGTCACGTTGGTTGGCATGATCACAAAATGCGCGCCGAGCTGCATGGTCGCAAAGTGCACCACGACCCACTCGTAGCGGTTCTCACTAATGACCGCCACGCGGCTGCCCTTCTCCACGCCCATCTTCTGCAGCAGCGTCCGCATTGCCGCCACTTCCTTGTCGATCGAGTCGTAAGTGGCCCAGATGTAGCCCAGTCGCCCACGCACCCACATCTTGCTACCAAGAAACCGACGGTGCGGCCAGGCCTTCACCGCCTGATCCCACAACTCGACCAAAGTGCTCTGTGGTTTGATCACAAGACCCAGGCGGAGATCCTCGTTCACGGTGTCTGTTCCGGCGACGTCGGAGCTACGATAGTAGGTGCCACCCACATTGGTCCCGAGACGCACGGACAGCCTGATCGTGCCGACATACTCAAGGACACCCACAGTCTTGTGGCTACTCACACGCGGCCACGGCACGGCCAACTGGACACGGCGCCACATGGCAAGCGGGGCAGCGAGGAGAAGACGGAAAGAGACGCAAAGAACGTGGAAAGCAAGTACAGAACGAGTGGGGGGGAAGTGAACAAGGAAGATCAGCAGAAAACGAAAAGCTAGGGAGAGTGAGAGAAGCGGCACGTGTGTGTGTGTGTGTCTGTGTGGTCCCTGGTTCTTCTTGTCGTTTCCCCAAGGCAAGTTCGCGCAGCTTGACCTTCCTGTTTTTGTTTTGTTTTTTCGACGGGGTGGCCCTTCTTTCCAGCAGACGAGAGTCGTTTTGTGTCAACACCGTACAAACAGCCTTTCCCGTGTGCGTTCCTTGGTGAAGCAGGAGCATACCGGCGTTTGACAGAAGAAGAAGAAAAAAACGAAGCAAAGTGAAAAATAAGAGAAGGGGACGTTGGGGAGATAGAAAGCATGGTAGGATGTTGTTGGATTTGTCAGGAACGTTGTGACACACTCCGTGACACTGCGAGAAAAGCGTGCGCCATACAGCCTTACTGAACGCCAAATATCCCACGCATAGCGTTGCTGGCTTTGTAGCCATGCGTTGCGCAGTTCTGCATGGGGGGAGGGAGGGGAACGTCATAGCGTGAGAAATCCAAGAAATAGGAGCCTACGCTACAAACCCCAAAGCATCATGTCTGTCCTCCACACTCAACTGTCTCTCTTTCTCCCTCTCTTTGGTCATGAGAGTGTGAATGAGTCAATCAACGCACCTCAGAGAGAGAGCACTCTCGTCAAGTCATCAGTATGACAGAAAGGCGTTTGTTTGTGTGCCTGTTGTTCATTGTTTGTGTTTGGGTAAGTACATCAGGTCAACAATTGAGGAGGAGACCAAAACAAAACAAAACTGGGAGAAAGAAAAAAAGTGATCTCGAGCATTCAGTATCTGTACAGCAACCAAGTGAAGATTGCTTGCGGCTCTGGCGACCACAGTGTTCTGTGTTTGTGTTTGTCTGCTTGCTGGAGCGGGAGAGGACGGTAGGATCGCATTCCTATGCCTCATTCTCCACTCGTCAAGCCCCTGGCGCGCACTCGTTTACATATCATCCTCCTCCTCGAGCTCCTCTTCGAGCTCGTTCTCGCTATCAGGTTCTGGGGGCTCCTCGCCGCGGCGCACGAGCTTCTCGGTTTCCGCGGATGGGTCATCCTTCTCCGTCACGTCACGCACCTCCGACAGAACGGGTGGAGCGGGAATGGGAGTGAAGGAGAAGTCGGTCTTCTTCAGGCCATTGCCAAAGTAGGCGCACCCCCACTTCTTGCCATTGTCACCCAGGTATCCAATCGCCCCGGGCCAGCGCAGCGAGGCCACCACAGCCACGGCGTGGTTCTTGCTCACCTTGTTCACTACCCGCGTTGTCCAGGCAGCGACCTTCATCTTGGTGACGTCATCATCAGGAATGTCATCGTCCTTCACGGGCTTTGTCGGCTCGTTGCTTTCCTCAGGCGTCGCCTCAGCCTCCTCGGCGGCGTCCTCCTCCTCGAACTCCTCCTCTTCTTCGTCTTCAGGCGGCGGCGGTTGCGGAATGTCGACCACGGCGTGGAGGTAGTCGCCACGGATGGGCAGGAACAGCTCCTTCTCCTCCTCCTCTTCCTCCTCGACCTCTTCCTCGGGCTCCTCCTCGACCTCCTCGTCCTCAGGCTGTTGCGCTTCGGGCTCCTCCTCCTCCTCTTCCTCAACCTCGGGCCTCTCTGGCACCTTAGTCTGACGGCCGTTGGTGTAAATGTACGGCTCGGCGTGCACCCACTGGTCGAGGTTGCCAAACTGGGCCACATCCATCTCCTCAGCACCAAAGTCGGCGGACGGGACGGTCAGTGCACGGAACTTGGCCTCCTTCGGCCGTGGCGCGGCGCCCTCGTCCTGCTCTTCCTCCTCCTCCGCGTACTCCTCCTCCTCCTCCTCAGCCTCCTCCATGGCGCCTTGTGGGGCAATGAAGGTGCCGCTCACAATGCGGGCGAGCTGCGCACGCAGGTACACGGCTTCGCTCCACGGGAACGGAGGACTAGAAATCACGTCGGCGTCGAGGCCACCGCTGAGCATCCGCTTGATGTGGCGCGCGGCCGTGATTTGCTGTGGTGTCACGTCAGGCAGCAACTCCCACGCAGCAGAGGGGTACGAAGTCACCCAGAAGGACAGGCGGTTGCAGCCGACGAACCCAGGCTCCTCCTGCACGGGCACCTCAATCTTCTTGCGCGCAGGCTTCGGCATCGTGTTCACCTCCTGGAACACCTTCTCGTTCTCCCCGACGTAGCGACGGCTCGACACGACAAAGTAGTTCCCTGCGGTTCCGAACATCTTGCCAACGAAGCGGACATCCTCGAGCTTCTTCTCCATGGCCAGCTTGGTGATGGAGCGGTCCAGGAGAAGTGCCTCCTCCTCCGCCATTCCACAGCCAGCCGCCTGCCAGAAGCGATTCTGCGCCACGATGGACTCAAACTTGGGTGCAGAGAGGGGCTTCGTCGTCGTCGTCGTGATGGTGGTGTACGGGTCGGGCTGCTCAATTGTCGTTTGCACTTCAGGGGCACGTGTTTCGAAGAGCGCACGGTTGTCAGCCAGGCGCTGCAGCTCCTGTGGCGGCACGTTGGAGACCTCGTTGTAGGCCGCCGTGCTCTCACCTTGTGTGAAGCTGTGCTGCTGGAGCAGGGAAAGCACCTCGTTGAACTTGGCCGGGTTGTTCGCCACGTCCTCGGGGTTTTCGTCCAGAATGAGCTCCATGAGACGCGTCAGCTGATCGTACACGCTGACGCCATCCTTGTTCGCACGCATAAGATAGGACTTCGCCTTCTCAAACAGGGCGTCCATCTGCTGGTTGGAGACCGCCATAATGACAAACGCGCGCACGCCTTGATGGCAAGGAGTAGAAGAAAGCGATGTAGAAAAAAAAAATAACAAGCGGCTGCTTCTGAAAAGAGCGAAAAAAAAAGGAGTAAGTGAGAAATGAGAAGATGAAGTGTGTGGAGGGTGGAGGGTGGGCTGTTGGTGTTGTGGAAAGCCAAACAACACAAAGAAGAGAAGCAGAAATCAAGAGACCCAGCCATGAGACCAAGTGAGTGCTTTGTGGCACCAACGTTCGCCACGTTCGGTTTTGGTGTGTTTGTGTGAGTACGCGCACCCGCACACAGACACCCTGGCCGACCTACATCGAGCTGTATGCGCATGAGTACACACTGACGCGCGCTGTCACCGATTCACAAGATCGCCGCGACACAACCCGTTGGTCGTCTTTTCCTTTTGTTCTCCTCTCTTTCCTTTTTCGGTCTTGTCATTTCTTGCGCGCCTTCATCTGAGATTCAAAAGTCTCAAGAGACCTCACTTACTGTAAGATGTGTCAACAGCACAGTGATGGAGATGAGAAACAAAAAAGGGGGGAATCGAGCAGTGAATTGAGGGGAAAAAACAAATGGTAGGAGCACATGCCTGCAGAAGCGAGTGTGAAGAAAAGGAAGGAAAGCAACAAAAGTTGTCAAAGAGAGACACGGGTGAAAAGAGAGTAAAAAAACAATGAGTCGCGCATTTGGCCGCCAACAGTCAGCACTGGAGAGAGTTTCACAACTACACATAACTATCAATCCTCCGCGTGCGCACAGGTGAAAATTCTATGATGGGAAAAGGAAAGGCAGACAATCAACAAGAGAAGGAAAAAAAGTAATAATGAACTAGATGAGAAAGGGAGATGCCTCCTCAGCTACGCCAAAAAGAAGTTTCACAACCAGAGAGATGACCCAACGCATGGTCCTCTACGCATTGATCTGCTCCTTGATACGGTATATATATTTTGCCAACGTAGCGTCGCGGTGTCCTTGCGCGTCCTTCTCAAGCTGGTCCAAGACACCGCGAAGGCCCAACGCCACGAACTTGTTTTTAAGCACATCGAATCCACAAAATGAGTTGACTGCGATGATCGCAATCTTCTTCCCTCCAATAGAGTCATTTTTCAGCATCTCCATCAGTGGCACCTCCACGCGGTACTTGGACAACTCACCCACCAGTTGATCGCCATTGCGCACGCAGTTGCTCAAGGCACCTGCCGCGTTCTGTCGGGTCTTCTCGTCAGGGTTCACCAGCAGCTTGGCCAGTCCAGGAATGGCAGCCTTCAACTGCGGGTAAAGCTCGTTGGTGTGGAACGCGGCGTTGCCAATCGCGAAAGCCGCCAGCTTCTGAGTTAGTGGGTCTTTGTCTTTACAGCACTCCACAAGCCCATCGATGATGTGGTACTTGCCCAGGTACGGGCAGAAGAATCCCGAATGCTTGCAGAGGTTTCCGATGACTGTGCACATTTTGCTTCGGATCTCCTTCTCAGGCTCTTGGAGAAGTTGAGCGAAGATGTCGTACAAGCCAGCTTTGTGGATAGGCTCGTAAAATTCGTTCGACATGCGTGCAAGCTGGGAGAGGACAATGAGTCCGTCGGATACGAGGGACGTGCTGGCCTTCTTGGTGTCGAGCACTTTGCGGATCCGGTCGGGCTGCAGGCCGCCGCTTTCGACGAAGGCGGCGGCAAAGTGGTGTGAGGTATTCGTCAGCTTCGTAATGATAGCGAACGGTGTGCCCCAAAACGCGACCTCTGTGTAATCCAGCGCGCCAACAAGCATGCCCACCAGCTTCTCCTTGAAAACGATTCGTTGGACCTCGGTGGTGACATGCTGATCGTCTGCAGACGTGCTGTCAGCAATTGGACGAAATGACTCGGTCAGGATCTGGGCCGCAATCGTCAGGTGTGAGCTGACGCCAATCCCACCTCCACCGTGGCACTCGGGCCACAAGTAGATCGCCTTCAAATACTCTGTTGTGAGCATTCGGCAGATCACCGTGATGAGATAGCAGTCCCCAGTACCCTCGCCGTCAAGAGAATCGACCGTTTCTAACAGCAAGTCCATGCTGTTGTCCTGCTCACGCTGCTGCTGAATAATCTGTTGCACCGTGCGGAGAGCCGTTTGCACGCCATTCGGCGACAGTTCCATCTTCTCGTCACTGTCGTGGAGGAACCCAAAGGCAATGGTGCACATTTTCTTCGTGTCGTTTTCCAGGAAACGCTTCTTGGAGCTATCGTTGGAGTCCGACTTGCGGTACACAATCGACGAGGGGTCTGAAAAGATGAGAGAGAGCATGTGCGCCACACCATCGAGAAGGCCGCAGTCAGGAAAGCCGAAACTACTCCCCAGAGAACGCGGCATGACGGGTCGGGTGCGGGTCTGCAGGACACCTTCCACGAGTGAGCGGAGGCCGTCCATCACCACCTCATCCGCCTCGAATGCGACCACATCCTTGAGTTCACGGTGCACAAAGGCAACCAGCAGTGCGGCAGAGGCGGCGTAATTGAGCTTCGCTATTTTCTTGTTTTCTGGATCGCGCACGGATGGATCGTAGTAGCACAGCGCAGAAAGACCCTGCGTGACGAGGGAATGCACTTTTTGTGGATTGATGTGCTGCGGGGCGGCGAGTTTGATGTGAGGCAAGACAGTGGCGACAAAGTGAAAGACGAGCCCGGCGTACTCGTACGAGGTCCGACCTTCCGTGACGTCGGTATCCATCACAGAGCCCAGCACTGCAGCCCAAAACGGGGGGAACTCCTTCAGCTGCGTGAGCGTCGGGCCAAAATTGTTTTCCCAGCGAGTGCACTCGAAGAGAATCTTGATGCACCGCTCCTTGTTTGCCGTGTCGTTGGCAACTTCGCTGACGAGCCGCCCCAACGCCTTCTGCGGACTCTGCAGCAGATCAACAGCCAGTTGCTGGCGAAGAATGAGATCAATTTGCTGGCCATCGTGGCACTCCGCAAGCTCAGCCATGGTGTCGCTCGACGGTCGCTGGCAGGGGAAGGGCAGAATCTTGCCGTGCTCGGGATACACCAATTCAGCGAGAAGCTGGAGAGCCGAGTCTGTGATCTCTTGAGATGGCGTTGTGCTCAGCAGCTTCACAACAGCCGCGGTCAAATTGATCTGAGAGACTCTCTCGAGTGCACCTGGGTCCGTTAAGCCTGACGTTGCGGTGTGGATCGCACCAATCAGACGGTTCAGCGGCTCCTTTGCCTCGGCCGGTGAACGTGAGGCAATCTCCTCTACGGTAGCGGTGTTGAACACTTCATCCTGCTTGGTCGCAGGGCTTCCACGGTTCGCTGTTCTCGGCTGGCTTTGGCTACGCAGGCGCGATGTCGGTTGATGAAGCTTGGTACAGCCCAGTTCCTTCAGGCGATCCTTCATTCGGGCATCGTATTCTTTGAGTGAATTTTGCCAACGCGCATCACTGTCAGTCAGCTGCACAAATGGATGGTTGAGGAGATGGGGCCAATTGAGGCGGGCGGCAAACGACTTGGTGAGCAGGCCACTGAGAAAGTCCTTGAATTCTGGTGATATGGGCTCCTCGTAGGTGACAGGGTCGCGCACAATTTGGTTGATCAACGTGTACAGGTTGTTCGTGTAGAACGGGGGTTTGCCGTAGTAGAGCTCGTACAGAATGCACCCGAGGGACCACAAGTCAGCAGCGTTGTTGTACGGTTGCTCCTGAACGAGCTCCGGCGCCATGTAAAGCGGAGTGCCTTTAATACTTGTGAGTACCATCGTGTTGTAGCTCATGGAGCGCGCGAAACCAAAGTCTGCCAGCTTCACTGACCCGCTTTCCCCGATCAGAATATTTTGCGGCTTCATGTCACGGTGGATAATGCGGTTGGAGTGGAGGTAGTGCAATGCTTGCACGAGTTGCTTGGCGATTTGCTGGACGCACGGTTCGCTAAGCCGCTTGTCGTCTTGAAGGATTTCGTACAGCTCGCCGTGAGCGTACTCCATCACCACCACGAAATCGGACTCCGTCTCGAACGAGTCCAAAAGTGTGACAATGTTATCGTGGTTCAGCTTCGTCAAAATGTCGATCTCGCTGCGCAAGTTCCTCAGCTCCTTCTCGTTTTTCCCCTTTTTTTTAATATATTTCATGGCGACAATGTAGCCGCTGCCTTTGATTCTAGCCCTAAAGACTTTGCCAAACGAGCCCTCACCGAGCACATCGATGAGTGTGTAGTTCTCCATCGTTGCTTTCGGGTTTTGTTTGTTTGGATCTAACGGAGTCTGCAGAACAGAAAAAGAAAATGCTTCTGGGGGTGCACCCACAACAAATAAAGATCAAGGTCACAACAACCGAAGTCACACAGTTCGCAGCGACGAGAGAGAGAGAAAGAGAGAGATGGGAAAAGAGAAATAGAGCAAATGAGCCAAGGAAAGGATGCAGACAGTCTGATCCAGAAGACGACGTGGCAGAGAATGTAAAAGAGGAGCCAAAGGATGTTCTTGGAAAGGTGCTTTCGTGGTCGCCAATAGTCACACGAGAGGAAATGAGACAAGCAAATTCGAGGTCACAGCTACTTGCTTTCTCACCTCGCCGCTCATCAGAGGAGACATGCAGTGTCGCAAGCGATCTGCCGCTCAGCGAGCGGGGCGGGAGGAAGACGGTTCAATTCCTAGGCGGCATACATTCCCAGGGAAATTTGGTGCGGTATAGTGAATGTTGGGTCGACAAAACGGGGCATTTTTGAAACCAAGAAACAGATTTTGTTCACGGTGCTCGCGGCTGCTTTCACTGTCATATATTTTTGCCGTGGGAGGGGCGGAGTCACAGTTTTGTTGAGTTTTTCGCATGTTGGGGCGTGTGTCCGTTTTTTGCTCTGTTTTTGGGGGTTGTCACGATACTTTTCTTTTCCGTCAGCGATGAGCAACGAAGGACAACTGCGCAGCCGCCCTGTGTCTTTTGTGAAGACAGTGACAAGCTAGGACCTCTTGTTTGTTTTTGTTGTTGCTTCTTTCGACCTTTCAGGCGTGTTTCACAGTCGTCTCAGCAAGTCGCGGGCAGACTTTGATTTTTCGTCATTCGGAATGTGCGCGAGGAGGGTATGTGGCTGGAAAAGATAGTACGGAGCTATCTACCACATATTTTTTTGGTTTTCCTGTATGTCAGTCGCTTGGAAGTTGAAAACGGATCACCAGCAAGTCCCGTGCTCAAAATCAAAAGAAAATAAAACAAATAGTTGGGTGGGGTGACTATAGTTCAGGGGCGGCCTGCTTCTCAGCGGCGGCGGCGGCCTCCTCGCGGGCCTTCTGCTGCTCCGCGTACTTGGCTTCAAAGTCCGCAGACTTCTCAACAGTGATTTCGATCTTGTCGACGTAGCTGGTGCGGGCGCCCTCAACGTCACCGCGCGACGTGTAGATCTTCTTGACCACGACCATGCCCTGGTTCTTCAGGAGCTCCACAACGGAGACGGCGTCGGCGATGGCAGTGCCAAGGCCGGAAATCACAATCTCCTTTTCACCCTCGTGGAGGCGGTGCTTTGTGTAGTCGACATAAGCGAACTTGCGCTTGTTCGTGCTCACGCGCACGTTCGTGGGGCCTTCAGCGGACATTGTGAGAGCGTGTGTTCGGTAGAGAAAAGGACCAAAAAGTGGTACAGTGTTTGTGTGTGTTAAAGGGTCGAGCTGTGGTTCGAGCTGGCAGGAGAGAAAAGGTGGAAAAGGGAAAAATGAGGGCGTGTGGGGTTGGGGGTCGGGGGGTGCGGCGTTTTCGTCGGAGGGGGGGGTATACGGGTCGAGAGGCGGCGGCGCGAGAGGAGGCGCGCCCACCACACCTCGCCAAACCGGACGCCGACCCCCCCCCCCTCAGCAACAGCGGACACGCACCGCAAACGGCACGGCGAGGAAACGAAGCGCAAGCTGCGCGACTCGACTTTCCAGTCCGTTCCGCCTGGGAAACATGGGGACCAACAGTGCCGCAGTTCGGGTGGCGATGAACCGGACGGGCCCTGCGCCAACACAAGACCTCCTTCCCGCGAAACCCATCCGGAAGGACGTTGCCGTTAACGGGAAGTAGCGTCGCCATGCGCGGACGAGACCTTTTGTGTGGTAGCGAAAGCATCGGGTATATGTGTGCTTTGTTGCCGAACGGCCGTGGAAAGAAGAAGCGCTCTCGTTGAAAACATCGCCGGTAACTCGGCGGTGCGCGCAGAACCCACGCCGCGTTCCTCTGGGGGAAGCGGGGACCAACAACCGCGAGCGATCACCGCCGGCGGTGTTGCCGCAGGCGGCGGTGCTCCGGGTGCCGTTGGCCGTGGGACGTGCGCTCCGCCCGATCCCGATCGCTGTCGCGCTGCCGTCGTCGGGAGGGGGGCGTCGGGCCCCAGTCCCACAGCCGCCTCCGCCCACAGCACCACGCGCCAGCCCCGCCGTACAGAACCCCACCGCCAACCACACCAGCCCCGCCCCACCACCCCTCCCACCGCCTCCCCGTTCACTTTCGGCCGTAGCAACGCAACCGTACATTTTTTTTTCCATGGCAACTGTCCACGTTGAATTTTTGCGCGGGCGTCACTTCCCGCAAACGGAGGACGATCCGAACCCGTGTACGACGCAGGTGCGCGTTTCGGTGTACAGCGAAAACTTCGCCGATGTCCTAGGCCCAGAGGAGTGCTCATCTGTTCAGGAGCGGTCGAACGACCCGTTCTACAAGGACAACGTCTCACTGAATTTGCCCGACGACTTCGAAGGCACCGCCATCCTTCTTGTGAAGGTCGTCGAGTACACCAGATGTCCCGAACCGTATGTGTTGTTGAGCGGACAAGTCCCGTTCTCATCGCAAGCCAACAAGACGAAGAAGGAAGTTTCTGTGCCTCTCACGTTTGCGAACCCGATTGACGAACCAGAGGCTGCGGCGGAAGAGCTTGCGTCATCGGCGGCGGATGCGGCAGACGGTGACAAGCATCCGCTCCTCACGTTGAAGTTCAACGTCAGTCACCGGAAGAACGAGGTGCCCGAAGACCCGAACGCCGACGTCGTTATTAATCGCGCCGTCTCCTTCGACGGCACCGTGCAGGTTGTCCCTTTGAACAGCCAGTACGCCTGGGTCCGTTTGACCAGCGACAAAAAGTGGCACGAATCCTACAGCCGTGCACTCATTGCTGCGTGGAAAGCGCGCGCTCCCCTGGAGCAGGCCGCCGAACAGAAAAAGGTGAAAAAGACAAAAACTAAATCTATCCCAGGCGCCGATGCCGCTCCTCGCGAGGTGCGATCCATTGGCGAAGTTGTGGAGAAAAAGTGGTGCTGCCACCGGTCGCACCAGATTCTCACTCGCCTGTGCATGACCGCCGACAGATTTTCTCAGGGAGATACGGCACTCAACCTTGCGCCAGAGGAAGAGCGCACATTCCGAACCGCGAAAAAGGAGCGGATGATGCTGCTCGACGAAATGTGCCAAGGCTCTCTGGTTAAATCCAACAATGCGATGAAAGACTGGATTGATCGCCTTTGGGTTATTTTCGTCACTGGCGTTGATCTGGACCCGAGTGGCACCAAGACGCTGAGCTATGAAATGCGCAAACGCGTGCATGACGTCACGTTTGAAAACGCTGATGCGGTCGTACTGGAGGCATGCCTGATGTACTGCCTCATCCCCACGCTCCCGTTCGAGCAGTGCCAGTCCATCGCTGAGGAGGATTACAAAAAGGCCCCTCTGCGTCCGGTTGCAGCAAGCCACAACTTCGAGGGCTCGCTGAACAAGGTCACGGAGAGCCAACGCAAGTTCACCCAGGTGTTGACAGATTTTTTGGGACCCCTCATGGACACTCTCACCACAGCAGAATGGTGTAAAATCGCCAAGGCATTCAAACCTGCTGTTGTTGATGCCTACAAGCGCATTCTGAAGGGAGGAAAGGAAGACATTGCGAAACGGCTCAGTCAGCACGAAGATAATGGCCCGAAGGTGTTTGGTGATGGCATTCCGATTGACCACCTCGATAAGTATGGTCGCCGAAAAAAGGCTGTTCAGTTCGCGTGAGACAACGGTGCTTCTCTGTGTGCAGAAACAGTTGCAGATGAACTGTGCTACCAACCAGACAAAGCAAAAATGCAAGCAAGAATTTTCGCAATATATATGTCTGCTTCTCTATATAGACATGTGTATGCGCATCACCACCTATTTGCACCTAGCCTTGCCATTTGTTGGTGCTCACCAAGCTCCTCTAGTCCTTTGGTTTTCTTTCTGTTTTGTTCACCTACCCCTTTTTTCACTCCAGATGCTGTTGGAGCAAGGCATGTTATTATATCCTGTACCCTTTCCTCCTCCTATACAGAATACTTGCAGCATCTTATTTGGGAGGTTCGCCAAGCAATCATGTACATCAATGCAGCTTTTTTTTTTTTAAACAAAATGTCTCCGATAGGTTGTGTTGCCAAATTTGGTGCCATTTGGGAATATCAATTACTCTTTTCTCAGCCCTGTTTGCGTGACAGTGCCACGCCACTATCCAAAAAGAACCCGACAAAAACAGCAGTCACAAGACAAAGGAGAATTGGTCACTGTGGTTCAACGTGACTTTTACGTTGATATGTAGTGGATGCCAGGTGATCCTCGCACTTGCCACTTTTAGGTGACGCCTATTGTCCCTGCCATGGCAGACAGCAAACTGCCATTTTCTTTTTTCCCAGGTTGAGTACCGATACCACTTTTTCCACAGCGCACTTCACCCCAAAACACACTACGTTGCCTGTACCTCCTCTTCATCTCGCCGTCCATTTTCAATAATGAAGCACCAAATAGTGGGGCTGGGTTTCTTAAGAAGTGGAAATTTTCATCTGCCACCCACTTCTAATTTCTGTGCAGCCAAGTGAGGGGGCGCATCTCGATAGATAGACTCTTAAATTCACACAATAATGAATGTACGCTGGTGTTTACTCGTCACTCTCTTGTTTCTCCTTGCGGGGGACGGGTCCAATGCTGTCCACGTTGGGCGGGTGAGCTGTGGCGCCACCATTCCAATTGACAGTAATTTCCTGATAGATCCGTCGTGGTCCTTGTCTCCGCACCGGAACGCGATCCAAAGCAAGAGCGGCAGTGGCATTCAATTCACGGCCCATGGAATGTCGAATAGCGTGGAGTCCGTCATTCGGTCCGAGGCAGGCGCCGATCCGGCCTTTGTCATTGTTTTTCAGGTTGCAAATGACAACACCACGGCCGAGTGCTCCATTCAGGTGGACCCACTACTCGCTGGGTTGGCTGGGCGTGTTGCGTCGAGCATGCGCTTGGTGGCGCTGAACACTGTTGCTGTAGAGTCGGCGTCGTGTCCCACCACTTCGACTGTTACTATTTCGAACTCAGATGTCGTTTTTGGTAACCTCCCTCTCACGAACGTAAACACAACGTCATTCTTTGCGCAGAGTGCAAGCTTCCCAATCGCTGGCAACGGATTACCTCTGTCGCTTACCATCCCAAGTGGGTGCCAGATACAGTTGCTGGTCCTTGTAGACCGCGCCGGATCTATCAAGCCGTGGTATGTGTGGATCCCAACAACGGCCTACTCGGGGCTTGTGACATTGATCATACTACCGCATTTGTTTTTTGGTCACTCCACCCCGGCCGTCGCAGGGGCACTCGTTCTTTTTCTGGTCTTCCTGGGCTACCTAGGCAGCATGATCGGACTCATTGTGGAGGTCATTTGCTGGCAGAGCTCGCTGGGTCGCCTGTTCCCCTTTCCGAGCTCCGTGACGCTTTACTGCTGCCTCGCCGTCCTTTACGGACTTTACATGCTAATCCTCCTGATCCGTCACCAGCACCGTCGCCTGATGCTCATCGCAATGACAAGGTTGCTTGTTTACGGTGCGAACGTCGCCCTCTGCGTCGGCTACTGGATCGCCGGATACGTCGTTCTCGGTTCTCTGGGCATTTTCCAGTATTTAGTCACCAACTGCTTTTTGACAGCGTACTACGCATACGCATCTGTTCGTCTCAAGCGGTCGGCAAAACGAGAGCTGTCGGTCGACTTTTCTCGTGCCATGGCATACATGTGGCTCGCTCCTGTGACACCTTTTGCTGTTTGTGCGCTCTTTTATGTGGACCTGCATGTCGTCAGCGCCGGCCGAAAAAACAAATCCACAGGACTTCAGGCGCGTGTAGCGGATGCTGTCTATCTCTACAACGTCCAAGTGTCGATTCCGCTCTTGTTCATTCAAAATATTTATGGGATCGCCCTTCTGGCTGCCGCCACTGCATTCCACATGCCATTCCTCATCGTACTCTTCCCACTGCTGTTGCTCTTCATTGTGCAGATGGTGTGCACTATTGAGCAGTATATCAGCGAGTACCAGAGATGGATGCGCCGCAAGCCGTTCCGTCAATACTGTGAGAAGCACAATAAATCACCAGGCGGCTGCGGGTGTCTGTTCCTCAGCTCGGCGTTCCATTTCATTTTTGAGGAAAATCTGTACCGTGATTGCCTCGAAAAGGAGTTGCAGGCCAACGGTCTCGTGTACTACGCCGATCCCGCCGCCCGTCAGTTGTCACCCTCGGCACGCCGCAGCAGTGGTGGCTGGGGTCTCGATATGGGACCTGGCCTCGGGATCAATCCGGTCAGCACTTACGAACGAGACATGGCCATGCTGCGAGAGCAGCACAGTGCCTCTGCCAGTCCCACGCAATCCGTTGCAATCCACCGCCCAGGCGCCGACGACGGCGAAACTGTCTACTTTCCCCCGCTCCCGTCTCGCAGCCCAAGCCATCATCGTCGTCCACTGGCATCAGCAGAACAAACACCTGCGACAACCAATCGCAATCGTCGCCGTGATCTCACATCGAGGCAAACGTCTCCTACCGAAGATGGCGCAGCTGATTACTCTACACCGTCACGTCGGGTGGAGGAGTACTGGCCTGACTCCATTGAGCGGTAAGCACGATGACGCATCAAACAGGCCATGCGTTCGCGCAGAGCGAGGTGGCCGTTTCTAGATTAGATTTTCCTCTTTTTTTTTTACTCCCATCTCATCACTTCCCCCCTCCACAGACGTTGCTTTGGATGCTCTTCCTCCTCAATGTTCGTTTTCTCCTGCGATCAGCACAATTTCAACATTGCTTAATGCCTCATGGTCTTCCCCGTTCCTTCTGTCTTGCGACACGACTCAATAGCAATTCGGGTGGACGTACTCACTGATCAACAACTTTCGTGCTCAGTGGAAAAGTGAAGGGGAGGATGCTGCTTGCACAAGTGTTCTCTTGAATATGGCGATCGCGCTGCGTTCTTTCACGCATGTACATTCCGCGCTGTTGACTCACACTCTCAGACATTCACCCCACCGCCAACTCGTTGTCGCTCCACTTCACACATCTCGAACGCTCAATCTCGCGCTAACAGCAGAGCAAACAAACAAAAGCCGACAAAACTATTAGCTGTGGCAAAGTGAACTGGCGCAAAGGCTTGCTTGACGTACGCATTTTGGCGAGAGCAGAGCACACGAATCACTGTTGCGAGGCTTCCCAGGATGTGGAACAATTGGGTGGGTCAGATCCAGAGCACGCTCGGCGAAGCCGTCGAATACCTCCGTGAGGAAGACGAGGAAGGCGAAGAGGAAGAGGAAGAAGAGGAGGTGGCGGATGTACCAGGCGATTTTGTCAATGCTGCCCCGGCAGAAGGACACGCGCCGGCGGCTGCCACTCCTCCACCTGTCGCGTCAACGACAGAACAACTAGCTGCTCCACATGTGCCGACGGTGCCCACGACCGAAGAAGCCACCGTGCAGGCATCACTACCACCACCACAACTGCCCCCAGCGTTGTTTGATGGAGGTGACCCAGTATTGGAACCGCATGATGGACCTGATAATGCTGAAGGCACTGAAGATTCTCTGCCTCGCTCACCACCTGCGTCTGAGCCTCAGAAGGCTAACGTGGCGGTGATGCACGAAGAGGACGCTGTGGACGAGTCGGTAACCGCCGTGCCATCGTCTGCTGCCGCAGGTGAGCACCAAGTGGCTGTGTCGGAAGTTGAGACCGGGGACTCTGCTGCGGTGGTGATGGAGAGTAAAGAAGACGGCGTGGCCTCTGCACAGCCTCTGACAGCTTCATTGACATCACCTTCAGCTTCAGCGACATCACCGGCAGCTTCATGGACAACCGTACAGCCTTTACAGCCGGCCGCTGTGGGGGCTGCTGCGTCCCCAGCAGTGCAGAGAGCGACGACGGGTGGTGTGGTGCCACCAAAGAGCCCAGGGGTGGATACCAACGTGACACAACTGCTCCGCTTTCAACAGCAGTTGGCAGAGGAGATGGAGCGGGTGTCTACACTGGAAAACACCAACGCAGGTCTCCGCAGTCAGGTGAAAGCGTTGTCGGAAGAGCTGGAGTCTGCGAAGGCGCAGCTCGTGGCGTCGTCTTCCAGCGCCGGGGACGTCGCCACGCTTATCGAGAAGCTGGGTCGGGAAAAGGAGCGAAACAAGACGGCCGTGGCAGAGCGAAACAGATTGATGGAGCAGGTTTCCTCCCTGCAAGAGGAGGTGGAGGACTACCGTGTCAAATGCGCTGATGTGGATCGTATGCAGAAGGAGCAGGAAGTGTCGCGCCAGCACATTAACGCGCTCGAAACAGAGAAGGAGCAGTTTGTGTCACAGATGATGGAGGTGCGCGAGGAACTGGAGGCCGTCAAGGGCGTCAAGGAGGGTCTGTCGCGTCAACTCGATGACTTTGAAAGGACCCATGACACAGCGGTGTCGCAGATGCAGGAGACGGCGACGTCTGAGCTCGAGTACGCGCGACGTGAGGTCGAGAGACTGAAGGGTGCGCTGCGAAACGCGACCGTCGAGTACGAGGACCGCATCACAGAGCTCGAGAACGAGCTGTCTCAGGCCAATCGCCGAGCACACAGCGCGGAATCGCGCCTTAACGACGTCGAACGCAGCTCTGTTGACTCGCTGCGAGAGCTGCGTCGTGAGCTGGCGGACCTACAGCAGCGCACGTCCGTCCTGACGCTGGACCTGAGCGCGTCTCGCAGTGCCAACGAGGAGCTGCAGGCCAAGTACACGGCACTCCAGCGTGAGCAACGCGATGGCAGCAGTAGACAAACCGACGACACAGCGACCCTTCGCGCCGTCAAGGACAACTGCATGGCTCTTGAGGACCACGTAGCCGCCTTGAAGCAAGAGCTGCTCAGCACCCAGCGCGACTTGGAGTCTGCACGGTGGCAGGTTGACAGCCTCAAGGCCTCCAACACTCACCTCTCCGCTTCACTAGAGAAGGCCCGCCAGAGCGTCGCCAATGGCGGCGGTGTCTCCAGCATGAATCGCACGGCGTCAGACAGCGCCATCAACTCGCCGCTGGAGAAGTCACTTTCCTTCAGCGCCACGCACCGCAGTACGAGTGCCGCACAGATCCCTCTCGCGTCCTCCTCCCTTCATCCTGTGACTGCTCCTGCGACCGTCGCCGCAGCAGTCCCTAATCCGTTTCTCCCAGCGCACCGCACAGCGCTGGAAGGCTCCTTGCGCGGCAATGAACGGGGCCGACTCGAGAAGGAGGTGCTGCGACAAACCGTGGAAATCAGTCGTCTGCGGCAGGTAGAGGTGGAATACGCGAACCTTAAAAAGTCGCACGCATCACTCAAAGTGGATTACGACCTCGTGCTCCAAATGTACGGCCAGGCCGAGGAAATGCTGCAAGGGATGCAGGAGCCACCTACACCTTCCAAGGAGGAACCAGCGACTGTGAAATCTGACACTGTTGAGGACGAACCCCCGGCGTCAACGTAGCTACTCGTGACGTTTCAGCTGCGTTCTCTCACCACCTCCTTGGTTTCGTGTACCTTTTGGCTTGACTTGGCTGTTTGAGAGGGAAAACTGGCTGCGGCCGATTTGCTCTCATCACCACCACGATCTTTTGATGCTTCAGTATTTTTAATGGGCTTTGCTTCTCCTCTTCCTTTTTCTTTCTTTTCAATGCTTCCTTTTCTTCAATTTTCTGTCCTTGCCTTGTATTCGCGGTGCTGTTGCATGCACTTTGTGTTGCATTGCGTTTTCCCCCTCCAAAACACCACCTTGTTGATCCCTGTCCCTCCTTTCCACAGTGTGACACATGTTGCACACCAAGATGCACATAATTGTTACCCCCACAACAACAAACATAGCTGCTACTGCCACAGTCACTGCGCAGTCTCACCCCGCAGTCTTCACGAAGTGTCAGAATCGCACATATACAGATTATCATAGGGTAGTCATGCAAGAGAGAAGCGGCAAACGAGGACCTTCTTTCAGTGGGGATTCTTCAGTTCTTCTCGCCGTACTTGTGTGCACACGTCTCCTCCGTGTTTTTTTTTTTCACACCTCCTCATTCTTTCTCTTCCCTTTCTCTATACATTTTTGGTTTGTTGACTCGTCACCAACCGAGTTCACAGCCAGGAGGGAGACCACAGTACGGCTTCCTCTGTGTGACACCTGGATTTCAAGTTGAACGCAAAGCAGAGTGCTTGTCGTACCCAATCCATATTCCCGGCACGCTGTTGCTTTTTTTCCCGGTTGTGTTACAGGTTTCTCTCGTTCACTCATTGCACCAACTTTCC